>JAOEGL010000211.1:27500-28814 GCA_034509955.1 Urosaurus nigricauda
GCGCGCCGGGGCGGCGGCGGGCCCCGCGTCCGCGGCGCCGGCCGCCGGACCGCCGCCCCGCCGGCCCCCTCCGGGAGCGCCGGGACCGACGGAGGGAAACCCCGGAGGCCCGGAGGCGGGCGGGGGCGGAGGGCGGCCCGAGCGCCGAGGGGCGGCCCCCCCGGCGCGCCCCCCCGCGTCCCCGGGCGGGGGACGGAGGCGGCGGCGCGACCGCGGGGGCTTCGAACGCACCGCGAAGCGTTTCCCTCCCGCCGGAGGCCGGGTACCTGGCGCCCTCCGGGGCGGAGGTTCAAAGACTCGCGCCCCCTCTCCCCCGCCCCGCGGGGAGAGGCGGGGAGGCCCGGCTCCGCCCGAGCCGCGCGCCTCCCCGGCGGCCGGCGGGCCCCCCGCGGCGGCGGGGCCCGCGGCCGGGCCGAGCGCCCGGTCCGTTTTCCCCCCCCCCCGAACGAACGAGAGCGAACCCGGAAACCCCGTAGCGTAACGACCACGACGACTCTTAGCGGTGGATCACTCGGCTCGTGCGTCGATGAAGAACGCAGCTAGCTGCGAGAATTAATGTGAATTGCAGGACACATTGATCATCGACACTTCGAACGCACTTGCGGCCCCGGGTTCCTCCCGGGGCTACGCCTGTCTGAGCGTCGCTCGACGGTCAATCGCCCCGCCGGCCGCCGTCGGCGGGGCGCGGCTGGGGGCGGGCGGAGGCGGGTCCCCGCCTCCGCCCCCTCGCAGGCGCCCGCCCCTCTCCCTCGGCGAGAGGCCGGGGCCTACGTCCCCCCAAGGGCAGACCCGGCGGCGCCTCGGGGCGCGCGGCCCGCACGGGGAGCTCGGCCCGCCCCCCGCCCGGAGAGGCGGCGGCGGCGGCGGCCGGGGCCCCCCCCGCGGCTGTCTGTGGAGCGCGACGCAGTGCCGACCGCGGGGGGGACGCCCCGTCGCCGCCGCCCCCCTCCCCCGGCGGGGGCGGCCGTCCCGCCCCGCTCGCCTCCTCGGGCCGCCGTCCGCCCCCGGGGCGCCCCTCCTTTCGCCTTCCTTCGGACCGCGACCTCAGATCAGACGTGGCGACCCGCTGAATTTAAGCATATTAGTCAGCGGAGGAAAAGAAACTAACCAGGATTCCCTCAGTAACGGCGAGTGAACAGGGAAGAGCCCAGCGCCGAATCCCCGTCCCGCGGCGGGCGCGGGAAATGTGGCGTACGGAAGACCCCCTCCCCGGCGCCGCTCCCCAGGGGGGCCCAAGTCCTTCTGATCGAGGCACAGCCCGCGGACGGTGTGAGGCCGGTAGCGGCCCCCGGCGCGTCGGGACCGGGTCTTCTC
>JAOEGL010000212.1:25000-27500 GCA_034509955.1 Urosaurus nigricauda
GCTGACGGAAATACGTCCCGACGTCGAGGTCTGTTCCCGAGGACGTTCGATCTTTGTACGGGGCTCGACCGTGAAGCGATTCTGCTCTGACGCTTAAGGTTACGGCGGACCGACAGAGATTCTGGCCGCAAGCGACCGAGAAGGGCCCGGCGTGTCAATTTAGGAGACCTTTTATAAGGTTTTCAAGAGGGTCTCTAGACAAAGGGACGATCGGTCTTCTAAGGAAACCGTTTGAAGCGTATCTCACGTCCTAGGTTCGTGTCGTTCGATCCTTCGGCGGGTCTCCGACCGCCTCCGCCGTAGCGGGAGCCGAACGGCTACGCGAACGGACGCCGCTTTTGATCGAGACGGTTTCTGTCCGTCGCAAAAGGGAGACGTTTCGAGTCACGAGCCTGTTGGCGACCGAGTAAAGCCTACGGCGGCTCCTCGCGTGATCCGATTCCTGTCCGAGGCCGAGAAAGGAAATACGTTTACGTTTCAAACCCACGGCTTCCCCTGCTCACATCGGCGGGAGGCCTCGCTCACTAGATTCCACGCTTGGGCCACGAAGGGGTCGCTCGGGTCAGTATGATTTTGATATCAGAATGCGGTTCAGGGCCTATCGAGTCCTCCCCCGGAAGTAAGAACCTCGGAAAGTTTTTGCCTACGTGTACGTACGTTACGTAATAAATGCCCGTTTTTTGTTTTTTGTTTTTAAATTTTATTTTTATATTTTGGTTCGACGATAAAAGCGAATTCGGCTTCGGGAAACCGGGGGGGGGGGGGAGGAGAGGGAGGGAGGGGGATAGAGAGAGAGAGAGAGAGAGAGAGACGAAAGAAAGAAAGAAAGAAAGAAAGAAAGACACAGACAGACAGACAGACAGACAGAAACCGGGGGGGGGGGGGGGTGGAGAGGGAGGGAGGGAGGGAGGGAGGGAGGGAGAGAGAGAGAGAGAGAGAGAGAGGAAAGAGAGAGAGAGAGAGAGACAGAAAGCAAGCAAGCAAGCAAGGAAGGAAGGAAGGAAGGAAGGAAGAAAGAAAGAAAGACAGACAGACAGACAGACGTCATCCCCTGAAAATCGAGACCTACCGAGACTTTGGGAGCAAAAAATTAATGGAAGACGCCCTCTTCTTCTTTTCGGGGAAAGACCTGCATCTATACATCTACGCCTACGTGCGTGCTCCAGTACCGGTAGGTTTATATCCGCACCGGCATCCGCTAGAGATGGACGCAGATACGCGTAAGCCCGTGTGCGTGAGCGTACGCGAGGGCGCGGCTGAGACGTAGATAGATAGACGATAGACGGGCAGATAGATCGACGGATAGACGTACGTGCGCCCGTGTCTATACGTCTACGTCCGCGTACCCGTAGGCTGTACGCGTGCGTGGATGTTCGTAACCGTAAGTGTGCGCGCGTAGGCGGACGGACGGAGGGTTACGCGCACGTGTACGTATAGGCAGGCAGGCAGGCAGGCAGGCGGGCGGCTAGGTACGTACCTACGCACGTACGTATTCGTACGGGTACCTGGGTACGCCTACCTCTAGGCGGGCGCTCGCGCGCACAGAGACCCGTCGCGGATAGGCGTACGTACCTAATACCGTACGGCGGCTACCGACCTCTCCCCGTCGGCGCGTCTACGGGTCCCGGGAGCCGAAGCCGCGACCGCCGGGCCGAGGGGAACGCGCCCGTACGTCCGCGGGCGCCCCCGGCCCGTCCCTGACCCGGCGAAGCGGGCTCCGGAAGTCCCCGAGGGGGTGAACCTGCAGCCCGAGGCCGGAGGAGGGAACCGGGAGCCCGGGAGGGATTCCCGGCCGGCCCCGGGGTAGGCCCTCGCACCTCCTGGGAGACCGGGCCGCTCCGAGACCTCCCGGGAGAATACCATGGGGCTGGCGGCGTGGCCTCGCTCTGGTAGAGCGGGGCCCCCGGGGGAGCTCCCCGCCGCCCGGCCTCGGACCCTCCTCGCTCCCTTCTGTCCGCGGGGGCCCCGGTATACCGGGGACTCCTCCCGGGGAAGGGGGAGGGGCGGCCCGAGGGTCGCCGGCCCCCCCCTGCGGGGCGGGCCGGGGGACACGGATAGAAACCCTCTTTAGCGCGGCGCGGTGGAAGTCCGGGGGCCCCGGTCTACCGGCCGGAGGGGGGAGGCCCCGGTCTCCCGCCTCGCGGGAGCCTCCGGTCTACCGGCTCCCGAACGGCTCTGCTTGCTGGAGGAAAACTAACGTCCGCCTCCTCGGCCGGGCCGGGCCGGGCCGGGCCGGTCTCGCGCGGACGCAAAGTCCCGTCGGGGGGCCCCGGTCTACCGGCTCCCAAACGGCTGTGCTTCACGGAGGGAAACTAACGTCCGCGTTCTCCGCCCTCCCGAGGCGGTCTCCTTCCCCCGCCCGCCCGCCCGAACGGGGGGGGGGGGGGGAGGGGGCGGTCTGCCGGGCCCCGCGCGGAAGCAAAGTCCCGCCGGGGGCCCCCGGTCTACCGGCCCGGCGGCGACGGAAAGCGAGCGGAGCCAGAGCGGGACGGGGGGACCC
>JAOEGL010000213.1:0-28709 GCA_034509955.1 Urosaurus nigricauda
TCAAAGCTTAGAAACATTACCCTTTTTTACTACATTTCACAGAATCTGGAGGTTGTCATCCAGTTGTCATCTAATAAGTAACTTCTCCAAACTCAAGTTGTGATACTGCAATAGTTGAGTTGCTTTGAAAGTAGGCCAATTGCTTTGACAATCCTTAGTATCTTAGTTCCAGTTCTTAGATCACTCTTTCCAAAAATGAACCCTAACACGTCTCCACAGTGGGAAGTTTTTTGTTTTTGTTTTTCGTGAAAAGGGCAAGGGTGGCATGAGACAGATGCAGACTCCAAAAGACACACTGTGAGAAAAACTGTAGGGACTACAGCACTCAAGGCAGTAACCTGGTAGAAGACGAAAAATCCTTTTAAGGAAGAGAAAAAACCTATGGGGATCTGGATCAGTTGTAAGTCTTTCAACATCCTTGAACTCCAGGCTTTTTTAGTTCCCTGGATTTCTTTTAAAATAGAGAATCATGAGGGTGAGAGAATGGAAAAATGGGCTGCACTATGGAAGGCTCAAAATGCTTTTATTTATGCAAGGCTTACCTGATCTGGTTGTTTTATTTCACATGTGTATATCGCTAGTTCTGAATAAAATGTTTGCTGAAATGTGTTGCTCTTTTTTGTGGTATAGGAATCTGTCCCCATTCTTTCTATGTTACTGCTGCTTCTGGTGCCAGTTTTTCTGTTTAAGAAGTAATGCCAAGGGACTTCAGTACATGTAATTCATTAAATGGAAGTATACCTCTATTTTTCCATATTCTTAGTCATAATACTCTTCTCTTGTATAACAAATGCATTTTCCTTTTTTTAGTTACCATATCAACATGTACGCTTCAGATCTTTGTCAGTGCAGTCCTATACATGCTTACTCTGAGGTAGGCACTTCAGAGTTCAATAGGATTTGTTTGCATGTAGACTTATGTAGGATTGCACTATAAATGAAATTCAATTTGTGCAATGAATGTGAAAGGGAATATCTTATGAAACACATGTTTTTGGACTATAGCTCCCATCATCCATGACCATTGGACATGTTGACTAAAGCTGATGAGAACTGGGAATCCAACAATATCTGAAAAGCAAGAGATCCCTCCTACACCCCTCCATCAGCAAGCAAAAACTTTGCAGCTTGAAGTTTCTGAAGACACGTGATTGGATTTTTAATAATAATAATAACAATTTATTATTTCTAACGCGCCTCTCTGAGTGAGCAATCGGGGTGGGGTACAACAATTAAAAATATATACAGTTTAAAAATTACAATCTATATAATCCATACTCACCTCCCACCCCTTAAAACAAGATTAAACTAAGTCATAATTAAAACAGTATCAAATCTAAAAAAAACTTTCAGGGAAACAGCTGAGTGGCTTATATATCTGGGATAAACAGACCTGGAAAACAAACCAATTCTCTTCCTCTCTCCTTTTCTCCATAGCCTGCCAACTAAACTAAAGATAAACACTGGGCAAAGATGAAGGCTCAACTCAGCAGCAGATGTGAGGAATGGTTTTGTGAACCTTGGAAGGTTACCTTCTGGAAGTACCAGTGTGATTGTCAAGTGTCAGGTCTTATTCAGTGCTGCTTCTGGATGAAACCAAGCAAGGCCTTATGAAGTCTGTCTGATTCAATGGAGGGGGGGGGGGGACCAAAATCTTGGGTCAGTAGCAAGCAAAGCAATAGAATCAGGTCCCTATTCTTATTAGAATCATAGAATCATGCCACCTCTTGGCCCTGGCAATAGTAATTGTTCTAAGAGTGCCAACATGGTGTAGCAGTTTGATCGTTGAACTACGACTCTGGAGACCAGGGTTTGAAACTCTGCTTAGTAATGGAAACCCACCTTAGTAATGGAAACCCACTCTCTTAGTCTTAAAGAATGGTAATGATAAACCTCCTTTGAAGAAATCCCATTATAGGTTTCCCTTAGGGTTATCATAAGTCAGAAATGACACAGAACAACAACAGCAGGGTCAAACTGCCTGCAATCCCATTACTGGGCTAGAGGTGGGAGGAGGAGGCGATGGGTGCATGGATGGATGGGTGGATAGATATTTTCTTTGTGTAGAATGTTGCAGTGCTTGGCATTGAAAAACAATCTTACTTGTGTTGCTAATGACCTTTACAAAGAAAATAAAATATAGCTTCAGCAAAGAACCAGCTCCGTCATTAGGCAATATGATACTATGTTAACTGCCATTACTCAATGCTACGGAATTCTGGGATTTGTATTTTTCTGAGATACTTAACCTTCTCTATCAGGTGTGGTGCCCTACCAAACTGCAAGTCCTGGAATTCCATAGGATTGAGCCATGGACGTTAAAGAGGTGTCAAACTGCTTTATTTCTACAGTGTGGCAGCAACTGTAGTCTCCTCCAGTTTCAGGTGCAGGACTGGGGAAGCAGTGAGGTGATGGAGAAGAGTGTTGTACCTGCCCTGCATTCTTTACTTCCTTCAGCTGTGGGGGAGAATGTTTTTCCATTGCCAGGGTTGAAGAAAGACTTCCCCCAGCATCAGTTGTCTGAGGTACCTGCCTCACTCTGGATGATATCACACGGGAGGAATTTCTCTCAGTTTCGAAAGAAATGAAAGTGGGGCCAGTTTGGAAATGAGTGAATTCACTAGTTCAGCTAATTTACATGATTGTATATTGACGCTGCATCGTGTTCAGAACTCCCCGAAATTGCCTCCCATTGCCCAAATTTGCGTGTGATAGTTTCTCATGCAATAACGCGAAACCCCATGATTGCATTCAGAAGGGCTTCCCATTGCCCAAAAATGCATGTGATCGTCTTTGACACAATAACATGAAACCTCATGATTGCATTCAAATTGCCATTGGATTATACTCCCAATTTCCGCCATCTGATAACGTCCTCTGCCTGACGGTAGAGCTGGCCTTGACGATGCCCCAGCTGCATGTAACTTCAGCTTCTTGTTTCCAATGAGAAATTGCAGAAGGCTGTAATCTTGATTCTTCTCATTTCCAGTGAGAAGAATTTACAGGAGACTGTATTTTTTTCTTATGAAGGAAATCAACTAATTCAAGGCAGCCATTTTGAAGAGGAGAAAGCTTTGGGGGTGAAAAAAATTAAGCATTCCCTTCTCACATTGCAGATGTATCACTAGGGAGGTGCAGGGGGTGCAGACCTGGAGGGGTGTCATCCAGTGGGGCAGTAGTTCCAGTGAGATTGAGAAGCCAGATGGGCTGCTGGAAAGCCACAGTTCACCCAACAGCCATGCCAGAATCTGAACAGACACTCTGGAGGGCTGTCAATGCTAGGAGGCAGTGCTTTCCCTTCAGAGTCCGGCGCGGCTGCTCAACGAACAGTCATGCCAGACCCTGAATAGGCTCTCCAGAGGCTACAGTGCTGCCCTGCACAGCAGCGACTGCTGTTGGTGGGGGGGGGGGGGGGGAGAGACCAATGCCTTCCGTTCAGAGTCTGCATCCTGTCTGCAAAGGCAAGTTTAGCCTCCAGCTTTTGAAGCTGCTGCCACTCCAGTAACTATTTTTTCCTGGGGCCTTTTGGCTGGCCTCCAACTGACTTAGGGTCAGGAGCTGACTTTCCTCACCCAGCTGTGTTTCCTTTGGGTATAAAAGCAGGGCAGAACTGCTCCAGAATCCTCTCCCAGGGCAGAAGAGACCATCCAGAGTCCAACACAGCTGCTGGCCATGCCAGATTCTGAACAGGCTCTCTGGAAGCTGCAGCGGTCTGGCTAGGGGACAGTCTGCCCCGCTCCACAGCCCTTTCTAGGGCCCACTCCAGGTGACACTAACCCCCATGATGCTACTGTCACCTGGTTGTCTTCTATTCAACACTATTCCTCTCTAATGACTCCTGCATGTTAAAAATAAAATTGTCAGGGCAAAGTGACATAACTCTCTGTCCTGTGACGCAGTGTGTTCTTCTGAGGCTAGTGTGCAATGGATGTGATCCATTTTACTCTGAGCATGCAGATTTTCAATGAATAATGAAGATCTGGGAAGTACCAACTGTTCATCATTTGAGGGAGAGAGAAAAGTCTTGCTCACAGCTATACAAGCTCTGAAACAGTTGTTTTAATACCTAACAAGTCTTTGCAAAAATATTTTTAAGCCAGTGGGAAGACCTGATAATACCAGAAGAAGATACACATGCTCAAATGGGATAGAAGGAGTGGCATGTGAAAAATGAGGCTTCTGCATGTTACATATCTGGAGATTCATGACCTATAGAAATAGATCATGTGGGGGGCGGGGGGAGCTGCATGATTTAGATGTTGTCCTTGATAGGCCACTAAATTGCATGAATTAGTGAAACTGTGACAGCTTCTCTAATGCCAAGGTTGTGATCTGTCGCATAACACTGACCAAGTTGACATCTTGGCCTGGGTTCTCAGATTACCTTGGCAGTGTGGGAGATGTGGCAGCTTTTTTCCTTCAAACACTGCTAGGGTAACATGAGAAGCCTGGGAAGGTGCGAGAAAAAGCCAATGACATTTTGGCATCTATTGGAATGGGAGTGGGAGGAGAAGGGGAGGTGTCCTCCTCCCACATGTTTTGGGTCTCCTAATGTTACCAATCTAGAAAGGAGCAGTGAAGCTGCATGTTCCATGACAGTGAAATGACACAGTATCTCATCTTGGCTCCAAGTGCCTTTCTCCAGTCTGACTCTGAGCCAAAGTGTTATGCTGTTTGAGGGAAAGGACAAGATGACAGTCCCTATACACTATGTGTACTGTACTTCTGTACGTCCAGTAGGACTGATACTTCCAGGCAGCCTCTTCCACTCCACCATGGAAAGAAGGTTATACTGAGAACAGAGGAGGAAATGATGAAAATACTGTCATGTCCCCAACAAGATGGTTGCCTCACTGCCTACTGATAGGGCTGGTCCAGCCATTCTAATTCTTGAATGAAAGAAAGAAAGAAAGATCATTAACTCAATCGCAATCGCAATCCAAAAATCACTTGCTTGGAAGTAAACTGGACTTAACAGGGCATACCTCTGAATAGACACAATTAAGCTTGCACATTTAGGTTTATCTTTGACTCTAGCCCGAATCAGACGGGCAGAAAAAGGCACCCTTGCACCGTAATTAGGGTTAGGGAGTGCACAATATTTGCATGCTCCCGAACCCTAACACGTAATGGCGCCTGCGTCATTAAGTAACACCATTTAGACAGCTTACGTAATGACGACAACGCAACTGCGCAGCTTCTAGATGGAGCTGTGCAGTTGTAGCAGAGTAAAGGCGCCCAATGGTGCCTTTTTTATGTATTGCACTGCAGCTGCGGCACTAAAAAGGAGCGAGTTTCCCCTGCTCCTTTTTTGCTGCGCAGCTTCGCTGCAGTATCTAGCTGCTGCAGCGAAGTTCTGCAGCATAAAAAGGTGGCACCAGCCCCATTGTGTCTTTATTTTAAACACTGTAACCTGTTTCAACATCTCCTACCAGCTAGATTCAGTTTCTTTCTTTCTTTCTTTCTTTCTTTCTATTAACATTACATTACATGTACACAAAAGTTCTGTATGTGTATGTGTGTGCCTTTCAGTTGTTTACATTATGCACATTAAAGACAAATAAATTTCTACTGCAAGCATTTTCTATTTTCTTCATTTCTTCTTGTTCTAAACTTCCTGTGTTAACATTTGTGTGTGTGAGACAGCTTTTTGTAAATTAATTTTCATCTGATTATTGTTATGTCTCTAGTTAACTTCAGAATTCTTAGTTTTTTATTAATTTCTGTGAAACCTGGTATTTCCATTTATTTTTCCAGTTTTTACTGATTTTTCCCATTCCTTCTCAGTTTTCCCTTCTGGCTTTCCATTTATCAAGTTTGTTAATTGGTCCATTTCTGCCACATCATTTCATCTGTTGTTGGTATGATAACAATTCATCTGTTGTTGGTATGATATTTGTTTTCCAGACTTGTGCTAAGAGTAGTCTGCCTGCAATCACCATAAGAACAATGTTTTTTTCAAAGGTCTTTTGGTAATTTGTTGGTTATAGTGAGCAAATATATTTTTGAAAGCATATCATATTTTATTTCTAATATATTGCAAATCTCAGTGTGTGTGTGGTTCCAACATATTTTTTTTTAATTTTAGGGCATTCCCACCAAACGTGGTACCATGTTCCACTGCAGATTGGCACTTCCAGCAAGTGTTGCTTGTACCTTTATAGATTTCTGCTATCATTACTGGTGTGAGGTGCCACTGCAGTTCCAGCTTTAAGAAATGTTCATGCAAGTTTTGGTAAATTTCAGGGTTTTCTTCCTAGCATAGTGCCAACTATCCAATTTGATTTCTCGATCCAGATCTTGTGTCCAGAGCATCATGGAATACTTTGTAGCTTCTTGTTCTAATTTTCTTTCCAACAGAAGATTATAGCATTTAGATGTTAATTTCTTGTCTTCTTTTATTAATAAGTAATCCAGTACATTCCTTTTCATTTCAAAATTTTCCTGAGCTACATTTGTCTTGAATCTCTCTGCTAGTTGACTGTAGAGTAGCCAGTGTTTCCATATTTCTATCACTTTTATTTCTATTCTGAGTTTTCAATTGTTGAATCCATCTGTATTAGAAAACTACATGGAGATTGCAGGGCCAAGATCCTGCACTGCAGGAGGCAGAACATAACACTCTGCCCAAGCAGTTCTCCCCAGCTGGGTGTGTTGCAAAAAGGCAGTTTCTTGCTTCTTTGGCCATTTAGTAGCTGGGTGAGGTGCTGGACACTTGAGAATTGTTCAAGTGGTCTTCTGCAGCCAGAAACAAACAGCAGCTGTCTGCCTCCCAGATTCTCCACAGAATACTTTGGATATTCTTTAGACCAGGGGTTTCCCAACTTATGCTCCAAGGAGCCCTTAGGGCTTCATATGCACTTGCAAGGTGCTCTGCAACCACTCCAGGAAAATGAAAGAAATAAAAATTAAATAAAATTAAAGAATAAGAATATATTCTTCTATATACTCCTAAACATCATTAACTTGTAACTCGTAGGGTAGACCTTTTGGGGTTCTGCCATAGAAATAATGGCTCCATGAGTCAAAAAGTTTGGGAATCCCTGATCTAGAGAATGCTCAGGAATGAAACAGCTGTTCTTTTATTTCTCTCTGCAGCCAGACATTTCCCAAGCACCTCATACCTTCCTCTGGTCACTAAATGGCCAAGGAAACCCATGCCTTTGCAGCAGGCTTGTGGAGTGGGGGAAGGCATTGTGCAAGGAATTACTAAAAAACTCCTTGCACAATAATCCTGACATATGTGCACTTAAAGGACATATGTGTACATAAGCACATGACGCAGTGTTTTGGCATGCATATATATGGCATTAAATAATCCGGATGAAGCATATCTCAGGAAAGCCTTTTGTCACACTCCTTGCTCTCCTCAGTCTTCAGGAAGGTCCCTCCTTCAGGTGTGAACTCTAGGATGCCATGTAGCATCAGCAAACAATAAGAACAGTGACTCCTCAGCAGTGGACCCTAGTGTACATCTTTTTTCCAGAAGAAGCACCCAATGTTTATGTTTGTTGGAAGGAGACATAGAATCATAGAGTTGGAAGAAAGCCCAAGGACCAGACAGTGCAATCCCATTCTGCCATGCAGGAACACAGAAACAAAGAACTCCCAACAGATGGCCATCCAGCCTCTGTTTAAAAACCTCAAAAGAAGGAGACCCCACCACTCTCCGAGGGAGTGTGTTCCACTGTCGAACAGCCCTTACTGTCAGGAAGTTCCTCCTAATGTTGAGGTGGAATCGCCTTTCTTGTAGTTTGAATCCATTCCTCCAAGCTTGTTCCATCCTTAATGTGACACCCCTTCAAATATTTAAACAGGGCTATCCTGTTACCTCTTAACATTCTCTTCTCCTGGCTAAACATAACCAGCTCCCTAGGTCTCTCCTCATAGGGCATGGTTTCCAAACCATTAACCATTTTGGTTGCCCTCCTATGGACATACTTCAGTTCATCAATATCCTGTTTGAATTGCAGTGCTCAGAACTGGACATAGTATTCCAGGTGACCAAAGCAGAACACAGTGGCACTATTACTTCCCTTGTTCTAGACACTATACTTCTATAGATGCTGCATTGCCTTTTTTAGGTTCTGCATTACACTGTTGACTCATGTCAACAGTAGGAGGATATAAAAGAGCTCCATCCCTGCCCAAGACATTAGAGAGGCATTGCCAGTAAAATCAGATAATCAATGCATCACTAGGGGGTGCGGGGGGTTTGAACAGCACTGAATGACACCTCAAAGGGAGTGTATCACCCAGTTCACTGATAGGAAGTGATTTTATAGTGTTTAATATGGGGATTTTTAATTGTTTTAAAAATTTTATTGTAAACATTTTTAATTTTCTGTTTTTGGAAGACTCCTTGGGCCCCATTTTGGGAGAAAGGTAGCATATAGATGAAATAAATTATTTAAATAATAAATAAGTGCCTTCTGGGTTGGGTGGGTCTGCTGGCTGGGCAGGAAAGTGAGTTTCCTATCTCTCCTGCTTCCTCAGCAGCTCTGCCATATCCAGAGGGGGCTGCAGGATGGCATGAGTAGCCGCATGAATGGCATGAATTGAACAGCAAGTCTCATCTTTCCACCCCTGACCTTTCGCTGGGGCTTGAACAGTAAGTCTCATCTTGTCTGGCTGCCATCTCTCAGTGGATGCGGCATCAGCGCTTGAAGCTCAACGTGTCTAAGATTGAGCCTCTCATCTTCCCACCTAAGCCCACCCTTCAATACTCCTTCTCTGTTTCTGCTGAGGGTACTTCTATTCAACTGGTTCAGCAAGCCCACAGTCTCGGTTTCATCTTTGATTCCTCTTTGTCATTTATTCCCCAGATTCAGGCCACCGCCAAGACCTGTAGATTCTCTCTTTACAACATTGCTAAAATCCATCCATTCCTCTCAGCCGCCACTGCCAAGACTCTGGTCCATGCCCTAATGGTCTTGCGACTAGATTATTGAAACCTTTTTCTGACAAGGCTTCCTCTCTCTCACTTCCATCCTTTAATCTCTGTCCAGAACTCAGCGGCATATATTATCACATCCGCTCACCACTTTGACCATGTTTCTCTTCTTTTATCTTCCCTTCACTGGCTCCCCTTCCCCTCCCGCATCCAGCACAAGCTTTTGTTGTTGAATTTCAAAAAAACCCATGGACTGGCCCCTGCATACTTATCCATACTTCTTTCTCCTTACATTCATATTCACACCCTCTGTTCTGGTAGTCAAGGTCTCCTGTCCCAGCCTAGGATTTCCACTGCTCCATCCCGGATCCGTCCCTTCTCACTTGCTGCCCCTCACTCCTGGAAAATTCTTCCCCCACATGCACACCTCATCTCTTCTCTAACCAGTTTCAAAATTGAGTTAAAGACTATATTGTTTAGGGAAGCATTCCCAAGTGAGTGCCCTTCGCTTCCCCAGGATGCTGTGCCCTAATTATGTGTTAAGAAGCCGAGCCCTCCCTCCAGTCCATCCGCCTTGGTCCAGGCCTCAGAGGGAGTGAAGAACTGCTGGATTTGATCCCCTTCCCCACCACCATTCCCTTCTCCTTCTGTGTCGTGTCTCTTTAGATTGTAAGCATGAAGGCAGGGAACCGTCTAATTAAATGATTGTATGTAAAGTGCTGTGTAAATTTACAGCGCTATATAAATAAAGGATGATAATGATGATGATGATGATGATGATGATGATAATAATAATAATAATAATAATAATATACCCTTCCAGGTCTGGCAGGTCTGCTTGTTAGGCAGGAAAGAGAGTCATTTCCTTTGCTTCTTGGCCAGCAGCTCTGGCAGACCCAGAAAAGACTGTTGAAGAGAGGAAGGGGTATTAGAAAATGATCTCCCTCAGGTGTCAGTTATACTAGGTATGCCATTGCAGATAATGCGGGGCTAGACAGACAAATACCATGAACTCATTGCATCTTTCTGTATGCCAGTATAATACTCAGCTGCCAATGCTAATCCATCTCCACCTTGATAGATAAACCTGTAATCTGTGTATCCAGAGTTTTCTGAATTCCAGGAAGGGCAAATTATACACATAGTTTGAAATCGAATTCTTCAATTAATAGTTATTAATTCTGGATATTTTAATCTTTTGATATCTTACCCTCATGCTATCTGTGTCAGTGTGTCCTTATTCTAAACACTGTAACCAGCTTCATAATCCCCCACCTGCCAGGTTCAGTTTCCTTTTTTACTCTTTTTATTTGTTTTCAGTTTTCAATTGTTGAACTTATCAGTATTGGAAAACTACACTGAGGTTGCATCCCCCCCCCCCCTTTGATTCCAACGTATCCATCACACCATAAAAGGACACTGAAACCAAAGGGAGGTAACTAATATGTGCCATCTCCTATGCTTCCACGTATGTTGTGAGCATGTTTTGGCCCTGGGAGGGCTTTGGATTCTGTGGATCCAAAATCTTGCCCAACCAGTGGCTCCTGATAGCTTCTGTGTCAGGACAGTGATGATCTCTTCCCAGATTTTAGTCCAAAATTTAGTTATCCAGTGATGCCTTTAAAGAGAGGTTTCAGGACCCTGGATAGCTTCTGTCATAATCACACTAAACCCAGAACAATCAATGAAGAAGACAGATAGCAGGAACTAAAGTCAGAGCTCCCATCTGAAGGTGAGCTTCTCTCTCTGTTCTTGGAGAAGGTGATCCAAAAACTCCTGTTATCCTCTCAGACACTCTGTCAGGGGCCACAACCAACTTGGACATACAAAAGTGCACCACAACAGAATAAGAAGTGTGTTACTTTTAAAGTCATGACTGTGTTCTTATACATTTACATAGACCTGCACACACAAAAATCTATAATGGGAATCATTAAGTGTCCAAATAATTGCAGCTAAACTAAACTGAATATGGTGATATTTATCCAAAGATTACCATAGTCTAGTAATAATGATGGAGAAGCTTTGGGTCCCTGGGTATTTATTGATTTAGAACTACAGCTCTCATAACCCCTTGCCATGATCATGATGGGTGGTGCTTCTGGATTCTCAAGTTCAAAACATCTAGACAGCGAAAGGTTGCCTATCAAAACTGCTAGCCTTGCCTATAGTAATAAAACAATGAAGAGAACTGAGGAGAACATCATTGTACTTAGTTCTTTATTCAAGTGATAAGAGCAGAGAAAAGAGTTTCAACATTTCAGCTAAGTAGATCTTGCTACATAATGCCAAAACTATGAAAGCCATACAAGAGTGGATAGAAAACAGACAGTTGCAGAAGGTGTATGAATTTTGATGCTTCTGGTCACCATCATGGTTCCAAATCAGGTGCATGCATTGATTACAAAGGATGAGAAGAAAGAAAGATATGCCATACTTTCTATATAAATTAAATAATTTACATCATCTTACATCCATTTGAATATTTAGATGCAGCACAGAGGTATTTTAGAGTAAAAAAAGAAAAGGCATTTCCACACAAAGACAGAGAGAACACAGAGAAGTAGGATTCTTGCGTAGCAGAAATGGCATCCTTCTCCAAAGACAGGGACTTGAGTGACGCCGGGGATCGTGAAAGATGGTCATTTCACTCTTGGTAAGACTTCACCAGAAGCCACATGAGTAGTACTGTGATCAGTACAATCATGAAGTTGAGGAACAGCTCTTGTGTGGATCTATCCATGGCCAGGGACAGATGAGGTATGAGCAGAGGCTGCCTGCAGAGTGGGACTGTGAACGGGGAGCTCTAATTTCAGGGTTGTCCTTGGGATCAACCTTGTCCTCTCCTAAAGAACAAGAACAAAACTAGATGTGTGAAGATGGGAAGCCTATTCCAGCTCTATTTATACCCCTGGTGTAAGTAAATGTTATTCCTATGGCCAACCTTTAAAGCAAGCAGGGGATTTTTTTTAAAAGACAGAGGGTATCTTTAACAGCTTATCGCCTTCTTCAATTTCAGCTCCACAACGGGTCTTGTTGTTTGGTGCCACCCCCAGCCCAAATATATCCCACTTGATGAGGAGCAATCTTGAGACTCCTATGTGGATTTGGAATTGCTTTTCTGCACACACACACACATTTCATTTATTATTTTGGAAAAGTGAATGAAGATGAAAACTACATTTGTAAATAAAAAAAAGGTAATATTAACACTTTACAGCAAAAGTGCTGAAACTGAAAATGTGAGGGGTTCTGAGTAGTACAAAGCGCAGGAAAGTCCCCCTGCCTTTGGACTTCAGCTCTCAGAATTCTCAGATACTGATCATGTTAGCCAGGGGATTCAATGAGTTGCAATGTAAAAGGGAACTTTTCTGAGCTCTGCTTGAATATATTTTCAGCTCACCTACAACTCCTTTAGAAGTCTAATTCTAGTCATACCAGAATAAATGAGGGGATTCAGCTGCATCAATTCCACCTCTGCTTCTCTTTGGAGAAGCTCCCTTCCTCGTTCATTCCATCTGAATGCCACTTTTTTGGACTAGTATGTTAGACATTTTCCTTTGTTGAAAAAAAGGGGGGCTGTGTAACCTAAGCGAACACTACTTTCACACAGCAATGTCAGTTGTATAAAAAGTGAAAAGTGAAAAAATATTAAGTTGGTAATATTTCAAACAGAAGAATGAAGTGGCCCGTACAGAAAGACTGTACAACATGTTCCTGGATGCGAATAGTATAGGTATGAGATGTAACCATCATCAGCTATCCCATACAGCCCTTCTGTTTCAAATGTTGTCATAGCAAAGTAGGATCCAGTCACCTGGTAGTGTCAATCTCTGTACAAGATGAGCAGGCCCATGAAGGAGCAGTGTGTGGGATTAAAAATGGTGGCCTCCTAAACCAAGAAATGGCAACCTCAACCACCCCCTTCCAGGCTTAATTTGGCTTGATTTGGTACCTCCCGTCTTCAGGCTACTCCTCCAAGCCACACCTCTGGTCACACCCCCAATAAGAAAGTCACCATACAGCAGCGCTTGTTGTGATGGGGAAACTCTTGCCTTTGGTCATGCAGCCATGTAAGAATTACATGGGAAACTTTGTACTCGTGAGAAATAGTGGACATGATGCTTTTACCTGAGGTGAAAGCTACAGATGAGCAACCCTCTACATGGCTACAGACATCCTTTCCCATATGTTTAAAACACCCCATCATGAAAATGATTACTGGAACCAGGTGATGATTGTTGAGTCCTATGAAATTCTCAAATAGGTTGGGGAAGTGATAGTGGAAGCTGGTGACTTCCATGGCAATGAGAAAAGGAATCTGCTTTGGATTTTAGTCCAAACTAAACAGGAGATATCCAAGTTGCTGAACCCTATCCCCTAACTAGATTTGGCACCTTGGAAAGCTGCTTTAATGTTCAGATGAACTGACATGGAAGCTGCCTGACACCACTGGTCAGTGGATCTGATAAGCCTCAAATGAGTCCCATGGAGATTTAATTTAGCAGATTAGCAGTCCAATATTTCATATGTATAATAGGCTTGCATTGAGCCATCTGGTTTATTTAAAATATTTCTTTAAAAATTCCAAGAAAATTCCAAGAAAGTGTGTGTAAAAGGGTAAACAAAGCTACTCACACCAACATATAAATACAGTATAATAAAAGCAACAAATAAACATAATACAGCATAACAATTAACAGGTCTTTTTTTAAAAATGCAGAATGCATTCTTTTTTCTAAGCACAGATTAGGAGTTGGCCTCAAGATGTGTTGGACAAGAACTCCCATCAGCCTCATCCAGTATGGTCAATATCTTGCCTCCACAGCTTTGCCAGTGGATGTCCTGGTTGGGGTGGTGGAAGGTGCTGTCCACACATGGGAATGATCCTGGGCTGAAGAAGGTTGGTCATGATGAATAGTTTCTGAACATATTGAGACACTGAAAAGAGTCTAAGGCTTGTGTTTTGTACATGCGGTCCCAGGGCCATACCATAGGACCTTTGGTCTAAGGATGTCAGATTGGGAAACACCTTGAGAACTTAAGAAGGCAGAAGGTAGCACTGGACTAAATGGACCAATAGCCAGTGTTTTGAGGGACCTTGGTCAAAACACCTTCCATTGTGAAGTCGAAGGCTTTCATGACCAACATCCATAGTTTTTTGTGGGGTTTTTGGGCTATGCAGCCATGTTCTAGAAGAGTTTATTCCTGATGTTTCACCAGCATCTGTGGCTGGCATCATTCTCTGAAGACGCCAATCACAGATGCTGGTGAAACATCAGGAATAAACTCTTCTAGAACATGGCCACATAGCCCAAAAAACCCACAAAAAACACACCTTCCATTGTTTCCTTCTCTTCAGGAGTCTACATTTTCACTGTCATTGTCACCAGCTGATGTATACTCTCTCCTCCTCTTCCTCCATTTCCTGCTACCACTTTTAGCCCTGGCAGGGAGAAAGTCAGGGAAAAAGCAGGCAATGGCATCTGCTCCTGCTCCTCTTTCTCACCATTTTCTGGCCTAGATACCAAGGTGACTGAACAACTAAGTTGCATTGGTAAAGAGAAGGAGCAAATCCAGGGATTCTCCTCCTGGGATCCCTACTGGGTATAGGGCCTACAGTCGTAACAAGACCCACCCCCACCCCCAAAATCTAGCCATGCTTTGACACCAGTGGTTTTGCTTTGTGTAAGGCAACTCCCTATATATGATAAGCAACTCAGTGTTAGATTATATGTTTGAAACTTTATCTTTCCTTGTATTCATTTTTGCCCCCAGAATCTAGAAGTCCCATGGTTCTGATGGTCAAAAATATATTCTAGCAAAGAAGTGTACAGATGTGCTAGTTTGGATCTGAGGATTCCAGAGAAGTGCTAATTTATCACCAAAGCACTTGTATATACACACAGATATATCTCTGGACAGATGCATACTTTTTCTTTAGCCATCGGCTTGTCACTAAGCTTATTTTATTTATATCCTGCCTTTCTCCTAACATGCAATATGAGGTGGCATACAACCTTTTAAAAACACATAGCTTAAATCTTATTTCCGATGAAGAAAAGACTATAGATGGAGCAATGCATTTTGCCTTTTATTAAGATGTTGAGCCAATGCTCTTAACAGATTATCTTTCTTTGAGTAAAGAACTGCCAGTTTAGAAGCTGAGCCAGGATTTCTAGAAGTATGAAACCACAAACCTTTGATATGCAAAAGAGTGTTGGCAAACAATTTTAATCAAAGCACACTGGCCTGTATTAAATGTCATGCCCTAGTGGATAGATATTAGAAAATCTGGTGACAGTTATTAGAGTAATCAAATTTACCAACCCATCATAAATTCAGGCTAAAAGTAAATGTTGGAAAAAATTATAGAAGGGCAGCATTTGGCGGGGGGGGGGGGGTGGCAGTTTCTGTTATGGTAAAGAAATTATTTATTATAATTTCTCTCCCTCTCTCTCTCTCTCTCTCTCTCTCTCTCTCTCTCTCTCAACATGCGTACACCACAATATGACAATATTGACAATATTTTGAGAGTTCACTGAGGACCTTATCAGATGGGAATGAAGCCAATTCAAATTCACGTGAATTTGCTAGTTTAGCGAATTCATGTGAATTCCTATTGCGTTTGGAATGCGTTCAGAATGACTTCCCATTACCCGAAAATGACCCCCCCGTTGCCCAAAATTGTGTGAGATGCTTCAATTCACAATAAGGTAAAACCATGATTGCATTTGGAATGACTTCCCTTTTACCCAAAATTGCGTGAGATACTTTAATTCACAATAATGTGAAACCCCATGATTGCGTTCGGATTGCCATTGGATTATACTTCCAATTTCCGTCGTCCGATAAGGTCCTAAGAATGCAATGGTAACAAAACAAAAGAAAACTTCCTGAAATGCTCTAATCTGTTCATTCATCAGCTCGCTTAGAATACAACCATAACAAAAAGAGGTGGGGAAATGCTCTGGTTTGTAGCAGAACTTTGGAAAAATTACTTGTTGGACTAGAACTCCCAATGCCCTTGCAGCCTGGTGGATTTATGAGAGTTGTAATCCAAAATCCACTTTGAGTCCATGTGCGAGGAAGAAGGCATGATATATATTTTATATATATATATATATATATATACACATATATGTACAGTATATATATATATATATATACAAAGCAATTTTCCAAGCTGTCCATTTTTTTGGCAATAGAAACATAAATATGTTTTGTTGAAACTTGCTATGAATTTTCTCTTCTACCTATGGCCCTGCTGGTCATAGACCTTCCAGTTGTCTTTACAGTAATTGTGTAGGAGACTCCTGAGAGATTTTCTGCTTTTGCATATCAAAGAATTAATTTGGTCCTTTGTTATTATCTACATTTTGGAAGTTCTTATAGTAATCTTTTGCTGCATTTTTAAAAACGTTGAGAGGTTGTGCTACCCTTCCCCACTCCAAAAAAAAAATGTTCTGACAATCACATATCAGTCAGCAAGTCTGATTTTTTTTTTATACCTTTGTTTAATCTTTAAAGCTCTCTAGTGGAGACTGGGATAGAGTGGTGACCTTGTATATGTTTAGTGAAAGTAACAGCAGAGCCTTGTATATTTTTGCTCAGAAGAACACCCTGCTTACTTGCATGGCACTACTCCAAACATCATATGGATAGGAATGCTGCTTGAGAACAGTAACAGTAACCTTATACAGTAAGTAGTTGTAGTATTAGGTAACAATATAATTTAACAGTATTACAAAAATATTTTAACAATAGTGAACATTTACATATTGTTTTTTGTGGGTTTTTCAGGCTATATTGCCATGTTCTGGAAGCATTTATTGCTGACGTTTTGCCAACATCTGTGGCTGGCATCTTTGACTTCACAGTTACATATTGCATTTTCAAATTGCTGAAAACACTTTGATTTTCAAAAAAAAAGGCGCACCACTGTCTTATTTTGGCTATCAGTAGGCTTCTGCTGGGAGACTCTGGTTTACCAAAGCTACCAGGTTGATTCATACCTGTACAAGATTTGCTTCTGGTTACCCAAAGGTCATGACAGTAGTCTAAACATAATGATAAACCAGCTTTGTGTGATATAGAATCTGTTTGGCCCTGAGATTATCATATTGTCTTCAGCAATAACAGTGCTGAATTCAAATTACCCAATAGTCTTGAGTTCAATAATTTGCCCTGAACAAATTCACTTTCCCCCAACTTCAGTTCCTGACCTGTAAAATGGGGATAACAGGAACTTTTCTGGATGAGATTACAGAGCAAATAAATAAATTAATGAACATTGAAGCGCAACACTGTCTCCCAGATTAAAGGAAAAAGTGAACTTATTGTGTGTGTGAGAGAGAGAGAGAGAGAGAGAGAGAGAGAGAGAGATATTTCACTTGGGATTGCACCTTTTAAATCTTATATTAATAATTAGTAATACTATCATATGCAAAATGAGGAGGAAAATTCACCAGAACGATTTGAGTAGATTTACAATTTAGTAGAATTTTTTTCTGCCTAAAGCATAAAGACTAGAAATCCAGAATTTTAAATAGTGTTAAATGTTAGAACTTTCCCCCTGCACCACACTCAATATGTTTTAAGTTTTCTGTCATGTGTTGAAGAAGGAAGAGCCCAGGCAAATGAATTGCATCTCTTGCTCTACCTGAAGAGGATGAATGGATGGATGGATGGATGGAGTACAGCTCTTCAGTCTGTGGTACCCAGGGCTTCCCTCAGTTTCTCCTCATCTCCCAGTGCAGTCTGGATTTCCAGTAACTCTGGTGGGACTAAAGTAGTGGGAGGGAGGAGAAAGCAATGAAGGTATTGGCAACAAAAGCCGTGATGTCATCAGTTGCAAACTTAAGAGGGGGGCGAGGCTGAAGATCAGCATTCAGTTAAGGCTATTTTTGCATAGGGGAGGGACAGGAGTCTGGATTGATTTACATGTTACCTTTGGATTCTTTCCTGTTATGGGTTGTAAGGATGCCCAGGACTTTTTAACAGGGTGGGAAACTTCTAGACGTTGTTTTCTCTAAAACTAAGTTTATTTTGCTTCGAAGTTTCCTCTATAGAAAAAGTCACAGAGGTCTGTACTTGCCAGAAAAGTTCAAGTTCCTCAGGATCAAGGCAAAACTTTATTCTGCCTTTTGACAACTGAATGAATTCCAGATTCTACACAGCTTGCTTGACAAGTGGTGCCACCTGTTGCTGTCTTCCATCCTTATTATAGTAGCCGCTTTGGCTTCTCATGTTCCTATATGTTTAATCCAAGACAGAAGTGTAGGAGAAAACATTATTTGTGCTGAAATGTGGAGTAACCAAGCACCATGGCAATAACATGCATACAATGAGGTTTGAGTTTCATACATTTGGAACGTATCTTGATTCATTGTATTAAGAATTTCTTCTTCCATGCTTTTACTCTTAACCTCTTTCTTCAGATGTTTAGATTATTTTTAATTAACCATTCATTGTACCATCAATGTCCATGGAAAAACTAAAAGAGAATAGGTCTCTGCCCCATAGGGTTTGCATGAGACATTTTGCTTCTTGCTTTTAATGAGAAAACATGCTTACATCCAATGTGGAGAATCTTTTATTCACTATCATTAAAAAGTAAAGACCCCTTTAATGAGGAGTCATAGAGAAGAGCATAATCTTGACTGAATGTGTACCTTTGGACCAATCAGGTCATCAACATGCGCAAAGAGTTCCATACAGTGGGAGGAGTCTTCTAGGGACCATCCATAAAGTACTTCATGCACAAGGATGAAGGGAGGTGTTACCAAAATCTGGCCATTGGTCAAGACAGGGCAAAGTATGATGAAGATGGAGGGAGAGGACTTACAAAGCCCTTTCAAAAAACAACAATTTTTTGTTTTTTGTCTGCCAGTATCTCAGCTGCCACTTGTGTGGCTGAAGGCAATGGCAAACCTCCTCTGAATAAATTATGCTAAGAAAAGCCTGTGATGGGTTCACATCAGGGAAGATTATCAGACGGGGGATGAAACATCCTTGTCCTGTTCTTTTCCCATTCTCATAGCACAATCGCAGGAAGATTTTCATTTGACCTCACACTTATCCAGACATTATTCCATCTGGAAAGCACAATTGACTGTAAACATGCGAAAGATATTCAAACTACATTGTGCAGATCCCATCATTGTCCTGTTATTGAAGAAGTATTGCCCCACATTTTGAATTAATTAAATTACTTCAAAGCACATCAACAACACCAATAACAAGGAAGGAAGGAAGGAAGGAAGGAAGGAAGGAAGGAAGGATCATCTTGTCCAAGAAGCTCCATCAACACTTTTCAATAAGTAAAAGGGTGCCAAGTTTCTTCTCAGTAAGGACAAGGATAATACGTATCTTCTCAATGACCTTTGCACATTCAAATTTCTAATCATAAACTGAAGGCTTCTCAGGATGAGCCTTAACGTTAAACAAAGTGAGGAAACTGCCACAGACAGTGGATTTTGGATACCCTGAAAGGGCAGCCAATGGTTAGTATTCCCCTTGATGACATTGTTAATTTTGCTGGCAGAGATAGGAAGAGGTATGCTACTAGAACTTTTTAGTTAGTGTGCCAAAATAACCTAGTAGGCATTGGGTACTATGCACCTTGGTTTGGTTGGACTTGGAGGAGACGTTCATCTGTCTGTTCATCTGTTTCAGATGACAGAATGTCTTAGACTGCCCCTATGCCTTCACATAATATCAAGAGCAAATGGTTTCTCCACCTCCTCCTCCTCCTCCCCTCACACCCTTGACCTATGAAAGAACAGAGAGAAGCAGACCTAAGGCTGATCTACAACATGCTGCTTTTGTGTGCTGCAGACTAAGAAAAGCAGACCCATGTGGACATTCAGGTAAGGAGCTGTGGATATAGATCTGGGATGGAGCACCAGAGTCAGAGGACAATGTGTAGAGAAAGAAGACAATGGGGTGGGAAAAATGAGTGAGGAAATGTAGGGTGTTTCCATTTTGAGAGGTCATTTAAGTGTGATGTGGAATAAGATGTGTTTAAAAGATGCAAAAGGGAAGGCAAAAATTTCAAGTACAAAGCCCCTATCTCCATCCACCCACACTAAAGACTAATGCTTACTACCCTCACTAATATTGTTTGAACAACTAACCATTAAACTTTTGATACGCTTCTATTTTTTTATAAAGTTATATGTTTTTCAAACATTAAGTTGCTTTATTTTTGGTCCCTGGTTTTCTTCTTCCTTTTTTTAAAGCCTCCTTTGTTTTGTCATTGGTCAGTTTTATAACTGGTGCATCTTGTTCATTTAACTGAGCAATTCACTGAAGAATTCCTTATGGACAGCATGAAATAAATGTTTCCTTAGCCAAACAAGTAGGTTTTGATTTAAAACTGGCTAATATGGAATGGGGGGAGGTGAACCAGTAAAAAGAAAATGGAGTTGGCAATTTTTTACTTTATTTTGTTTTAATTTTAATTTTTTGGCTAACAGATACTTACTACATAATATTATATAACTCTATTGAGAAATTCAACAGGATTTACTTCCACGTAACTGGGTATGAGATTTTAGCCTTAATCTTGCCTTTGTTTGCTTTTCCCTTCCACAATTTTAATGAATAATTTTATACTTCTTATAGAACACAGCAACAATTGTATATTCTCTTCAAATCCCTGGTTGCTGGTGACTCACCAAAGCAGTGAATTTGTTCCAGGTTTTAATCTAAATTGTAAAGGGGCCATCCAAATTGCTGAAACCTGTCCCTAAAATAGATTCTATACCTTGGATAGTTACTTTAAAGACTATAATGTGGACAGTTAACACAGTTTACTAACATGGAAGCCATTTACCACCAGTTGTTTCCCTGATATGTGTATTGCTTAGAATATCTTGCTAGACATGGCTTCCTCCATATCCTCCTTAAACCTCTCATTATTATTTCAGTGGTATCACAAGAAAACCAAGATTTCCATCCTATTCGTATTTTACACACAAATAAATTTCCTTACATGTGAGGTTGGACCTTTCTGGGCTTTGCTTCATGTCCTTATTCAGTTCATGGTTGTGTAATAGAGTTTTGGAAACACAACTATTTCACATGCATTTTTACATTTTAGATGGCCCATAACTATTTGTCTGTTCCTTCAATGTATCCTTTCTTCATTGGGTTTTCAGAGAGAGCCACTGTGACTCCCCCATTGCACAATGGAGCAATAAACAGGAACATTCTCAGATACTTAGTTGGTTGCACAATTATGGCATTCAGCAAAAGGGTTGTGTAGCAAACTACACCCTTAATTACATGAGTGTAGATTTATACTTCACAAGCATGATGTAGGACCTGGGACCTAGGTTGTAGGAGGACTGCTCTACCACTACACAGATTGAGACAGCTATCTCAGACAGTAAAGGCTGTAAATGTTGGAAGTTAAGGAGGCATCAATGATTGTTTTTAGTAATTAGGGAGAGAGGTGCCTCTGAAATGTCTTGTTTCATCTCTGTTTCTTGATCTTTGTAACTCAAGTCTTTTCTGTTTCCTGTCTATAGAGACTACTTCTCCCTTCTTTCCAAAAGGTTAGTTTAGTGCATTATGCCCTTTGTTTGAGAAGGAAGCATTGTGAGCCTTCTCCACCTCAAGATGGAAAACACGCATACATGAGAGTCAACATTAGCCACTCTTCTGCCAAAGTATAGGTAACTTTCTTTTTTGTCTATCTACTTTCCTATCTCAGATGGCTTTCTTGCAACACTTAATGCAAGTTTTGCTTTTTAACCTTATCAGAGCATCCTGCCTATATTATATCGTGTCTTATACCAAAAGCTCATATTGCACTGGGGACACTGCATTCTGCTTAATATAAATGCCAAATATTCTGACAGTAAAATGGTTGTGTTGGTAATAAACGACACTGCTGACTGTGTTGCTTCTCAGTTTGCCCTCCAACTGTTCAAGTGGTAGAAGTACATTGTGCTGCTGCTAGTGGCATAGAGTCAGCTGCTGGTCCAGTAATGGGAGGGTGTCATCTTGTTGAGAGGATCTCGACAGTAGTGCTAGCCCATAGCCTAATCAACTGGAGTCTATGGCACGGATGCACAATATTATTGGGCACATCTCAGTATGCCAGGATGGTGTACCACTGCCATCTAGCACTCTTGAAAGTACTATAAGTGTGGATAGTTTTGCCTCCATGCACACAAAGAAATGTTTCAGTGATCTCCCGTTCTCTGCCACCACTACTAGCAGAGAAAAAATAGAAATCTCACTTAGGATTTCTGGAGGATGATAGAGGTAAAAGCCTTTCCAATCCCATAGCAATCTTCACCAAGATCACTGGTTGAGAATATGATGAGTATAATGGCAAAGAAATCACAATCTCACTTTATATAGGACCTCATATAGTCCAGCCCTCAAAATGCTGATTGAAACACTCTTTGGTTTTTATACTTGCCAATGAAACCATTAATGAAGAAACTTGGAATTCTGAAATAAGGGCTCAGGAATGAATTGTGAGTATGTATAGTTTGAGACAGACAAGATCAGATGCTGACTATGACCTGGTAAGTGTATTTAAATTTGATGCAGTGTGCATGAAAATTGCACAGGATGTATAACTATCTGAACAATGTTTATGCCTACCAGGTTCACCCCTGTGAATGCAATGAAAAAAACTTCAAGTCTGGGAACCTTAGTTTTGGAAGACTAGAGATTCCAGAATCTCTTAGCCAGCGTGACGACTGGCTATGCTGGTGGGCTACTCTGACAGTTGTAGTACAAAAAAGTATCATTTATGATTTCTGAAAATAGGCTATCTCTTACTCCAGACCCCTTTGGTCTGAGACTGAGACAAGAACATATTTTTGCTGGCTCACTGAACTGAAAATATGTCCAGAAATCCTGACATTGTACTGCTTCTGACATTATACAGTACTGTCATTTCCTTTGGCACTGTAAGTCTGATTGCAAGATCTTGCCATTGCACTGCTTGCTATCAGAAGCAAACATGGACCTCCCCAGCCCACACACAAACCAGTCGCCTAACTTGGTTACAAAGTATCGACAGGGGTAGTGTGATCCTGTTAGTGCTCTTGGATCTTTCAGCGGCCTTTGACACTGTAGATCATTCCATCCTTTTGGGTCGGTTGAGAGAGTTAGGAATCGGAGGCACTGCTTTTCAGTGGTTCCGATCCTTTCTCTCTGACAGATCCCAAAGGGTGAGGCTCGGGGACAGTTGCTCCTCCAAAATCGAGCTTAATTGTGGCGTCCCTCAGGGCGCCATCCTGTCCCCGATGCTATTTAATATTTATATGAAGCCATTGGGTGAGATCATTCGGAGGCATGGAGCTCAGTGTCTTCAGTACGCTGATGACACTCAGATATACCTCTCCATCGGCTCAGTCATCAGATGGCGCCTCCCCTCTTAATGACTGTCTTGAGGCGGTAATGGATTGGATGAGGGAAAACAGATTAAAACTAAATCCAGACAAAACGGAGGTACTAACAGTTACCGGTCCGAAACCAGGATTGGGAATACAGTCCCTAGTCCTAGACGGAGTCACACTCTCCCCTAAGGACTCAGTTCGCAGTCTGGGGGTACTCCTTGACTCTTCGCTTCATATGACTAGCCAGGTGAATGCGGTAGTCAGGAGCGCCTGCTATCAGCTTCGGCTGATACGCCACCTGCGCCCTTTCCTGGATACGAAAGACCTGGAGACTGTGGTACATGCTCTAGTAACCTCACGTCTGGATTTCTGTAACGCGCTCTACATGGGGCTACCCTTGTGCCTAACCTGGAAACTTCAATTGGTTCAGAATATGGCAGCCAGGCTTATCACAGGAACATCTAGAAGAGAGCATATAACACCAGTGCTCAAAGCTCTCCAATGGCTGCCCATTAGTTTCCGGGCACAGTACAAGGTGTTGGTACTAACCTTTAAAGCCCTGCATAGCCCAGGCCCATCCTACCTTAAGGACAGCCTCTTCCCGTATGAACCGCCCTGCACACTTCGGTCCTCTGAGAGGAACCTACTGCAGCTGATGAAAACCAGGCTGTCCCAGACCTCTCAGAGGGCCTTTTCAGCTACTGCCCCTAAGCTCTGGAACGGCCTGCCGGACGAGATGCGTCTCATTACATCACTGGCTAGTTTCAAAAAGGCTTTAAAGATGCATCTTTTCTGGCAAGCCTTTCCCTGAAGGAGAGAATAAATGAAACCCTTGCTCCCTGCTCTAAAAATATAAACAGTACTGGAAATTATTAGTGATCCCTTTACTTAATACTTACTTGAATCGATTTAATGCGGCCTTGCACACGGATTGTTCATGAAAATGCACTTTGTTTTAATAACTGCCGACCAATTTTAACTGTGTTAATTTTAAACTGTCTAGATTTAATTCAGTTTTAAGGGGGGTGGTTGGGGTGGAATGTGATTGTTGTTTTTACTCTGTATCTTTTTATTTTGCTGTACCCCGCTCCGAGTATTTTATTAGAGGAGCGGGCTATAAATAAACTATTATTATTATTATTATTATTATTATTATCTGCTTTAGACAAAATTTAATACTGTGATTCCTGCCTGCTAATGCGAAGAAAGACATGTTAACTTTCATCATCCAGAAGGCTTTGATAGCAGGTGCATGAATGTTTCAGTGTATAATTTCAGATTGATGTCTAAAAACTCTCTCTCTCAATCTCTCATTCCCCCCCCCCACACACACACATACATACATACACCCACATACACATAAAAAGACATGTGTATATTTCAGATGGGAAAACCTATCCACTCTAACTTTAGAAGCAGCAGCCTATCAAATTTAAATTCAATTTTCATGCCATCTGGCAGGATATGTACAACTCTTGCAAAACTACCATATGCCAAATAAGGTTCCTTAACTTGGATGAGAAATCTGTACTTAGGACAAGAGGCCACAGTTAGAACTGAATATAGAGAAACAAAAAGTCTCCCAGTTGGCAAAGGAGTCAGGCAAGGCTGCATCCTATCACCCTATCTGTTCAACTTGTATACAGAAAATATACTATGAGCGGGTTTAGACTCAGAAAAAGGAGGAGTGAAGATAGGAGGAAGGACAATCACCAATCTACCAGTAAGATATCCAGATAATGCCATGCCACTGGTGGAAAACATTACAGACTTGGAGCAATTATTAAGCATGGTCAAAGAAAAAAGTTCAAAGGCAGGATTACTGCTGAACATAAAGAAAACAAAAATAATGACCACAGAGAATCTACATTAATTTAACCTAGAGAATGAGAAAATTGAAAAAATTAAAGAGTTGCTATACCTTGGATCAAACATTGTGCAGAATGGTAACAGCAGTTAAGAAATCAGAAGAAGACTAGGAATAGGAAATGCAGCTATGAAAGACCTAGACGAGATCCTAAAGAGTAAAGACATAAAGCTTAACAGTAAACATTCTCCCTTTGACAAGCTTGTCGAGTCATGTCCAACTGTAGGTGCTCATCTCTGTTCAGAATCATACAAGCCATCATATTCTGCATTACTGTGTATGGATATGAGAACTGGAAAGTAAGGAAAGTGGATAAAAAGAAAATCAATTAATTTGAGATGTGGTGCTGAGAAGAGTGCTGAGGGTACAGTGGACAGCCAAAAAGACAAATAAATGGGTCCTTGATGGAAAGACTCAATTAGGGAAATTACAGGTCCGAATTCATGGGGTTGCCATAGATTGACAGGTGACTTGAAAGGATATACACAATATGTTTAGAAACCTGCATTGTGTCTGTAATATTTCAAATGAATTTTTGTACTACCCCAGTAAACAGCAGTCTTGACCTCTGAAAGCATGAGGAATAAAAAAATTAAATCCAGTTCCAAGCATTAATAGTTTTAGGTGGCTATTCGTGATAAGAAAGAGCATATTATTTTGATGACTGATGATGATGATGATGATGATGATGATGATGACAGATTGGTGATTATGATTAGTATTTTTATATTTAAATATTAATAAATTAACATCTTGGTATTTATATATGAATTTTTGAGAAGTCAATCCTTGTTTAAAATGTCACTCCATATTTGTATTTTCTGTCTTCTCTGAAAGGACCTCAGGTGATACATGAAGCTATTCTGCCCTATCTTGGCAACTAAGCTGTGGGGCAGATAACATTGAGAGTTGGTGGCTTCTCCAAAGCCACTGCATGGATACTGTGACTGGAACAGACCTGAATGCAGAATTCCACAACCAACATGGCAGAGGTGGGCCAAGATACTGCTGCCCAAAGTGAAGACCGAAATGGCACTTGTTTCAGTCTATATATAGAAGCCAACAACACTGGAAATGGAATGAGATCCTCCACTACATTTGAGGACTGCAGGCCACCTTGGGGCATGGAGGACAGGCTGTGTGAAACATAGGGCTCTTTTTTCTGACACGCTGCTGCTACTGCCCACCTGATAGTATCTGCTACTTTAAGCAACCATGGGGGGAATACAGATGGAAGGCTCTATTCCACCCATCTTTGCCCCTCATTGCTGCCACGCCAGCTGCATAGTGCAGCACTGATGCACTCCCTAAATAAAACTGATGTGGCACCATGACACTTCTTCTGGCGAGTGCCATTTGGGCATGTGGATGCCTGTGCATCATCATCATTGTGCGCCCCGCAATGTGGGAAGATGGCGCACAGATGCTGATTTTAGGGCTGGGCTCATATGGATGCCCAGCCCTACAGAGCCCTTAAATCAGCCCCAGGCCAGTGTAAAATATGTACCAGGCCCATATCTCACTGCCCCAGGGGAAATCTTGCCCTGCAAAATGGTATCTCATCTACCATATATATTTGACTATACGTCAACCTCATGTATAAGTTAAGGGCAGATTTTGTGGCCAAAATTGTGGATTTTGATATGACCCATGGATAAGTCAAAGGTAAAACCTAGGGACATGTAACAAAGGATCTAAAGGATGAAGCAAAGGAAAAACTTACAAAATCCTAACAAGCAATTGTGCTCACACTAAAGGCTGGATCAATGAATGAGAGAGTAGAAAAGGGTCAGTGCTTCCAGGATAAATCATACTCTTGCCTTTCACCAAGGGGTGGTCCTTTTCTTAAATAAGAGTTAAAGTACAGTACGTACTTACTTTGACCCGTGGATAATTCGACTCAAGCTTTTTTGGAGGGGGAATCAATTTTTGACTAAAATTGCTTTTGACTTATACATAAGTATATAGAGTATGTCAATTAAGTTCAGTTTTAATTTTCCACAGTGACACATTTTACACTCTTGTTTCAGGGAAGATCCTCTCCAATCAGTTCATGGTGTTAATAATCTCTTCTTGAGATTGTGCTACTATTGCAAGGATCTGCCATTTTCCCAGCAGAAATCCCCTTAATTTTTTTCTTTTAATACCTTTACACAGCCTAATGGTGTAGTCATTTGAGTGTTGAATAACAACTCTGGAGACCAGGGTTTGAATCCCAGCTTGGCCATGGAAACCCACTGGGTGAGCTTGAGCAAGTCACACTCTCTGCTTCAGAGGAAATGAAAGACAAACTCTCTCTAAACAAATCATGGCAGGAAAATCCCATAATAGTTTTACTTTAGGGTCGCCATAAGTCTGAAACAACTTGAAAGCACATGAAAATAACAACTGTAGCCTTTTAATTTCCCCATGGTACCTCAGGAACCTTGTTTGTTTTTGTCTCAATGGAAGTTACTTTGCTTCTGTTAATGGATTTGAAATGTTATTGCTTGTGTTTTACGGCCCTTTGTCCCTGGTCAAAGGAGACTGGCCCCTGACTACACTGATATTCCTCTAGAGTAGATCATCTTAACTGACAACAGAAATAACATCTGAGATAAAACATACACCTGTGACTCTAATATCCAAAACATCTATACTGCAGAAATAATACAATTTGACACCATTTTAATTGCTGTGCTCTATCCTATAGAATCCTGGGATTTGTAATTTTACAAGGTTTTTAGCCTTCTCTGCCACAAAACTACAAATCCCAGGATCCTGTAGGATGGAGCCATGGCAGTTAAATTGGTGTCACTACATTATTTCTGCAGTGTAGATGCAACCACTGAAACTTTTCTTAACTTGTAGGATTTTTAATATCTTTGCATTGTGAAGAAACCAGTGAAGCTTCAAAAGCTTGCATTGATGTATTTTGTGCATTTTAATTGTTCCATTATAATTGTTTTGTAGATGTTGGATATTGGTGCATTCTGTTGCATGAGCACCATGGCTCCCCCTGAATATGTTTGTTTTTGCAGACTAACACCTCTAGAATTTTCCTGGAGAGGGCATTCAGTTCCATCGCAACTGCTATGTGGTATTTGGTTGCAGGAATATCTCCCTCCCCTGCTATTACTGGCCTGTGAAATAAGAATCAATCCTGTCCTTACAGAGGAAACTTTATTAACCTTTCTCTGGAGCTTATTAATGAACCTATTCAGGCAAATGGTGACCTGAAGTCTGGGCAAGGAAAGTTTTTAAGCAAGATTGGAAAGAAGCTGTAGGGCTGCCATGTTCCACATCCTCAAATCAGGGCACTAATATACACATTATGCAAACTGTACTAATTATGCAAACTGTTCTAATTTGCATTCCATTTCTGTAAATCTGGCAAGTTAATTTTGAATTTTTCTTCCACTTTATTTCAAACTTGATAGTTTTCTTTATTGTTATAAGTGACTGGAGAAAACCAGTACAGAGCAATGTTCAAAGTGCTGGACCCAGCCCCAAATTCAAATCTCTGCTTAGGCATGGAATATATTGTGTGACTATGGCCCACTGTTACCTTTCAGCAAACCTACTTTATAATGTTGCTGTG
>JAOEGL010000214.1:0-28609 GCA_034509955.1 Urosaurus nigricauda
CCACGGCTGGACAAGGCACCATGACCGTGGTCTACTATATGGACATTCAGGAGGGAAGCAAAGTCTATATTCAGTTTGGCTAATCTTTTTAATTTAAGTTTCAGGTTGATCACTCTCATCCATCTTATTACTGCTTAAGGCATCAATATCTTCACTGCAATCTGATGGATAGACATACTTGTGTTCCACCTAAACCATCATGTTCAGTGTGCCTCAGATCCCCTTGTCCACACTATAATTGTACAGTGTGGATACACACATAAGCTGGTGTCCTTTTGTGCACAAACAGACTGGGACTTCAGCCTACTTCTTTCAAAATGTTTTCATTGAGATCTGTAGCAAACTTTAACTCTCAGTGTGGACTGTATACCCCCAATCCTATTCATTTACTCCAAAACCTATTTATTTCATTGGAATCAACTTTTGGGTGAGTACTCTTATAATTCAATACTAACATCTTCAGATATAAATGGCCAGTTGCTATCTACTTCTAAGCAAGTGTGTATTGCATTCCTAACACCTAAAACCTGGTCAAGGATACAGCCCTGTTAGTCTGTAGAATCACCTAAAACCTATTCAAAGATATAGCCATGTTAGTCTGTTAGTCTCAGAAGATCTGAGGAAGTTGATTGAAGTCTACAAAACCTCATCCTGCCAACATTTTCTTTCAGTTAGTCTCAAAAGTGCTACAAGACCTAAAATTGGTGAGGTTCATCTGTGAAGTTTCACTCTTTCCTCCTTTTGGCGAAAAAAAACACCATTTTTTCCCCTTAATTCACACCAGACTTGTTAATATTTGTCTATTTCTTTCATTATCCTCTTCTTTCCCAAGTTGGAATTTAATTTCCTATTAAATCAGAAGAGAAATCACAAATACACTCTTTAAAAAGGTTAATAAGTATTTTTGGTACATAGGATTTTGAATATGCCAATCATCAGGGAAAATTAACCAGAAATCTTTTTCCTGTTTCTTCCTTTCCTATGGACTCACCTTTATGATGGGCAAATCCAATTATGATGCTTTACTCTCCATTTTTGAAGAAATATGTTCTGCATCTTATATTAATTCCATACATTTTATTAAAAGCTGTTTACCTTCTGAAGTATGATTATGCTTCACATTAGATTGCTTTATCTTTTTAAAACTAAATGAATCCCTGCAAGTAAAAATGATTTTGTCAATATATGTATTCTTCTGTTTATTGCAACTGAAAATTTACCTTAAAGATGTATCACTCTTTCTTCAGAGAACAGGATTCCATTTCTTCTTAACCTGAAAACTTTCTTTCAAATCTATAAAGAGGTCATTTATAAAAGATGATGTCACCCTTTAACTGTAATAAATATTTCTCAGTTCGTAGCTCTACGTGGTTGTCAAGTGAAGGAAAACCAGGAATCTCTTTTTTTCCTAATAAAGGAACCTACCTTTTGGGGACTTACCAAAATGATGGAGATGTTTTGGGGAAATACTTTTCACTTTTCCATTCTTGAAGGAGCATGAGTTCTGTACCTTGTGTCACATCTTTTGGTGCATGTCTGTGCCTTTCTTAACATTGACAGAAACCTGAACTTTCATTCTTTTCCTACTCAAATGTTATTTAGAGAGCCAGGCAAAACAGAGCACCTAGAACTAGAAATACTACAATGTGCACCACATCTGCTGGACTGTTGTGTTTAAGTCTCTCCAGAGCATGCAACCTTTTGTTCTGGAACTATGTCTTTTAAATCTCACCTGACAACTTTGCTATAATTTTAAATAAAAGACATTTTAAATGAAACACAACTTTTTTCACCAACTGATATTCTTTAAATCATTTAGCTTCTGTTCTTTGACCCATGGACTTTCTTGATCCACTGGACTTTCTTGTTTCAATTCTCCCAATGTTAGATAAATAACATGAGAAGTGTAAAGCTCGTCTCTGTATAGCTAAGGTCTTTAAATATTTTTTTTTTTAGATTTAAAGACAATATTTAATACTTTATTTTAGTATTTTCTTTAACTATAAAATAATAATAATAATAATAATAATAATAATAATAATAATGATGTTTATTTATAGTCTGCTCCTCTATTCGCATAATCGGAGCTGGTTATAACAAGGTTAAAAAAAGTACAGATTAAAGCAGTTATCCTACCCCTTCCCGAACATCCACCCCTTAAAACTATATTAAACAAATGAAGACTTAAAAACGGCATCTTAAGGACATTCTTTCAAGCATCCATGATGTTTCACTCTTTCCAATTTTGAACAAAAAGATCTATTTCTTTAATTCATGCCAGATGTATTAATTTCTATTTCTTTCTTTATCCTCTTTCTTTCATTTTCCTGTCCCCCCCTCCCCCAAACTGGACAATTTCCTCTTAAATCTACAGTCAGATCACAAATACATGCCTAAGAATGGTTAACCACTATTTTTGGTGGCTTGCGTTTTGAACAAGCTCATCATCAAGGAAAATAAGCCAGAAATCTTGTCCCTTTTCCCTTTCCACTTCCTTTCTAAAGACTCACCTCCACAGTGGAAATATTCTTTTATGATGCTGTATGCTCCAGTTTTGAAGAAATAGGTTGTAAATCTTATATTACTACAGACTTTTTGTTAGGAGCCGGTTGCTTTCTTAATTATGCTTGTGCTTTACAATAGATTTCTTTATCCTTTTTAAACTAAGGCAATCCCGAGAAGTAAAAATGGTTTTGTCAAATTCTGTGTTCTTCTGAGTTTATTGCATTTGAAAATTTACCTTAAAGACTGTATCGTTGTCTCCCTCTTCAGAGAACAAGATGTTGCCATTTCCTTTCAGCTATACAAAGAAATCATTTCTAAAATGATGGCATAATCCTTTAATCATTATAAATATTTCTCGCTGCTTAGTTGCAAGATGCTATCAAGTGAGGAAAAACTGGATTCTGTTCTCTTCCCAATAAAAGGTCCTACATTTTAGGGACTTACCAACATGTTGGACATGTTCATTGGAAATGCTTCTCACTTTTCCATTTCATTCTATACCTCGTGTCATATACTTTGGTGCATGATTGTTCTTTTCTTAACATTGACAGAAACCTGAACTTCCATCCTTCTCCTGGTCAAAGGTTATTTAAAGAACCAGGCAAAACAGAGCACATAGAACTACAAATACTATAATGTGTACCACATCTGCTGGAATTTTGTATTCCGGTATTTCCAGAGCATACAACTTGTTTTTCTGGAAATGTGCTTCTTACTTCTCACTAGAAGAAGCACAACGTCTTTCCTCATTCAATTTATTTTTCATATTATTTAGCATCTGTCCTTCATCCAACATTAATATATGATTCATTCCCCTTTCTCCTAATATTAGATAAATAACATGAAATATAGAGAGCATCCCAGTGAGGCTTTTAGATCTTGTATTTATTTTTTAAACTGTTCTCATACATGCTCTTTCTCACCTACACATTGTTATTACAGTGCATAATTTTAGGGTTCATTACATACAGTTTGACTTTTCCAGTCAATAGTTCCTTAATCAATTCCTTGCCAAGATGAGCTGTGCTTTAAATAGGCCTGAAGAGATTTTTAAAAAGTAGCATTTATTTATTTATTTAAAAGTAATATTTATACACAAGATTGTAATCCCTTTTCTGCTTCGGTGCTTATTAAATGGAGAGCAGTCATATCAGGTGATACTGATAACATCTTTAGGGAAAGAAAAAATTAAGACTTTTTTGTTTTGTTTTGTAAAACAGAGAAAATTGCCTTTCAGAGTGAGAGGTCACAGAAATTATCCAAATACTTTCATCAGGCAGCCAGAAGAAGTGATTCTGTATGTGTTTTCCTTAGCAATGGACACATGACAAAGATCTTCTTCCAGGTTTCTGAAGTTCATCTGTCATGTTTCTTTCTCCTCAATTTGGAACAGTGTCTTCTGTTAAGTTCCCTGCTTTGTGCTGAGCTTTTTGATATAAATACATTTCTTAATCTCATTTTATTAATTTAGGTTCCTGTTAAATTTGCAGAGTCACAAAAATTAATTACCTTTAAAATGTAGAACCACTGTGGATATTTTCGGGCTTTGAGATATTGAACAGTTGAGAATTCCACTTTCTCTCTAGAACCTATTTCTAAGTACTCACTTCCACCTCATATTAACTTATGATATTTTAAACACTTGTGTGGGGAAAAAAGTCTTAGAATGCACTGGACTTTTTGTTCTGAGTTTCTTGCTTTATGACAATAAGTTGAAGCTGTGACTCTCTTTATAGTTTTTGAACCAATGGCATTTCCTGTAAAGAAATACTATCATGCTATCATCATCTTATTCTGTATCAATGACATTTGAAAACATATCTTAATTTGGAAGATGTTACTGCTCCATCTTATACAACAGAGGTGTTTGCATTTTTTAAAAAAAACTTGAAAATTTCTTAATAAATCGGCAGAGAGTTCATTTAGAAAATTATAAAATCAATGTTCCACTTTCTTTCTTTCTATGGAACCTGCTTCTAAGGACTCACCTCTGCCTCATATTAAGCTAAAATGTTTTAAACTCTCTTCTTGACAAAAAATATGTCTTATACTTTTCACATTGCACCAGACTTTTTGTTCCAAGATTGCTGCTTAATTAAGTTGAAGCTGTGAATCCCTTTATGGTTTTTTTAAGCCATGGTACTTCCTGAAAAGAAACGTTGCTATGCTGTCCCCAGCTCATTCTTTTATTACCATGACATTTGAAAACATACCTTAGGTAACCTGGAAGGTGTTACCACTCCTCCTTACAAAAAAGATCTATTGCAGTTCTTTATCAATTCTTTTAAAATTGGAAAATTTCCTTTTAAATCTGCAAAGAGGTCATTCATAAAATGGTGAAATAAAATGTTAACCATGGAAAATATTTCCCCATAATTAGTTTGAAGAAGCTATAAAGAAAGGGGGTAACAAGCACCAATAACCTGCTCTTTTTCCAAGACCTGCTCTGCAGGGAGGTACCAGAAACTTGATATTCACTGGAAATAGTCTTTCTTCTTCTAGAATATTCTCTTCATTCTAGAACTGAACTGCCAGCCTTGCTTTTTGTTTGGTGTATTTTAGAAGGAACAGCGCGTCTTTGATCATTCCACATTGATTCCATCATTTTGCCTCCATCTTCTGCGTAGTGTGGGCCCATTAAATAACATCACATTCACAGCCTTGGCCATTCTTACATCCCAATATCCTTGCTTTCAGACAAATAAAAGAAAGATATAGAAAGTTCACTTGGCAAGATGAATTTTTGAAGTTTTGATGGGGAAATGGTTGGTTCGGGGTGTATGACTCCCCCCCCTTTTTTTTTTAGTATCTAACACAAATATACACAATACCTTCTCTTCTCTTATTCCCATTTTGTGCTGAATCTCCTCCTCCTTTTACAGAGAAGTGGCTCCCATGAAATTTCAAGTGTCTCCCATGAAAACTCCCTTCCTCCTTCTCCTTGCTTGCTACGAAGCTTGAAGCAAGACTGAAAGCTTTCTGAGTGTGTCACAGCAGAAACATCACAAATTTCATCATAATCACAATGTGCACATGCCAAACTGTGGGGGCTAGTCAGACTAAACATAAGTCATTTATTTATTCATTTAATTTTATTTAATGCCCTGCCTTTTCCTCATATGGGATCCAAACATCTTACAACATACATTAAAACAAAATAGGTAAAACAATATACAGGTTGAGCGTTCATTTGTGGAATTCCTAAATATTCCAAAAACCCAAACTTTTTTTTTCCATGTGTGGCTAAGATAGTGACACCTTTGCCTTCTGATGGTTCAGTATACACAAACTTTGTTTCGAGCCCAAAATTATTTAAAATATTGTATCAGAGTACCTCCAGGCTAGGTGTATAGGGTGTATATCAAACAAGTCCATTTTGTGTGTAGACTTGGATCTCATCTCCAAGATATTGCATAGTACTAGCTCCAAGAACTCTGCTTAAAGACCTAAAAAGAAAGAGACACTACCACTCTCTGAGGGAGTGTGTTCCACTGTCGAACAGCCCTTACTGTCAGAAAGTGCCTCCTAATGTCTCGGTGGAATCTCTTCCTGCAGTTTGCATCCATTGTTCTGTTTGTAGTCTCTGGAGCATCAGAAAACAAGTTTGCTCCCTCCTCCATATGACATCCCTTCAAATATTTAAACAAGTCTATCATATCACTTCTTATGTTGTTCATCATAGGGCATGGCTTCCATACCCTTCACCATCTTAGTTGCTCTCCTTTGGACATGCTCCAATTTCTCCACATCTTTTTTGAATTGTGGTGCCCAGAACTGGACACAGTATTCCAGGTGGTGGCCTGACCAAAGCAGAATAGAGTGGCACTATTACTTCCCTTGATCTAGACACATTGGGGCTTTTTACATTGGCCGAAAGCGGCGGTCTAAACTCGCCCCTTTCAGCGGCGGGATGACGCCGAGGCTGCCGCACGGGCAGCCTCTAGGCCTCCTCCCGCCACTTTTGGAGGCCGTGGGGAACCGGCAAACTGCCGGTTCCCCGCGGCCTCCAAGCGGGGTGCAGCAGGTGCTCTGGGCACCTGCTGCACCCCACTTCCCTCGGCGGGGCTCAAGGGAGGAAGGGGCCGCCACCGTGGCCCCTTTCTCCCTGGGTCTTTGCTGCGGCCATCTAAAGGCAAAGACCCGCTGCAAGAAAAGAGCTCCGAGAAGGAGCTCTTTTTTTTGCGCCGCAGGAAGGGCGCGATTGGAGCCCTCCCGCAGCGCAAAAGCGTCATAACGTGCGCAGCGCGTCAAAACGCTGCGCACGTGATGACGCTTGTACGGCGCCTCCATGTAGAAGCCGCCATCTTTAAATGGCGGCTTCCACGCGGTTTAGGCTTAGGGAGGGTGTAAAAGCTACGCCCTCCCTAACCCTAAAAGCGGACTTTTTAGCCCTAAATGCGCCTTTTTTTGCCCATCTAAAACGGGCCTATACTTCTATTGATGCAGCCTAAAATTGCATTGGCCTTTTTAGCTGCCACATTGCACTGTTGACTCGTGTTCAACTTGTGGTCTACTTGGACTCCTAGATCCTTTCACACATACTTTCATTCAGCCGAATGTCCCCCATCCTATATCTGTGCATTTCATTTTTCCGCCCTAAGTGCAGTATCTTACATTTTTCAGCTATGAATTTCATTTTGTTAGCGTTGGCCCAGCTTTCTAGTCTATTCAGGTCATTTTGAATTTTGATCCTGTCCTCTGAGGTATTAGCTACTCCTCCTAATTTGGTGTCATCTGCAAATTTGATAAGTATCCCCCAATTCTGTCATCCAAATCATTAATAAAGATATTGAATAGCACTGGGCCCAGGACAGAACCCTGCAGGACCCCACTGGAGACTTCTTTCCAGGTTGAAAAGGAGCCATTGTTGACAACCCTTTGGGTTCAGCTGGTCAACCAATTACAAATCCATGTTACAGTTAACTTGTCTAGCCCGCATTTTATAAGCTTGTTTCCAAGAATGTCATGGGGAACCTTGTCAAAGGCCTAACTGAAATCAAGATATACTATATCCACAGCATTCCCTTCATCTACCAAGCTGGTAATTTTTATCAAAAAAAAAAAAAAAAAGAGATCAGGTTTTTCTGGCATGACTTATTCCTCTGAAACCCATGTTGACTTTTTGTGATTAGGACATTGCCTTCAAAATGTTCACAGACTCTCTGTTTCATAATCTGCTCTAGACTCTTTCCTGGTATTGATGTCAGACTAACTTGACAATAATTGTTGGGATCCTCTTTTTTCCCATTTTTGATATATGGTGACCCCATGAAGTTCATAGGGTTTTCTTTGGGAAAGAATATTCAGAAGTGGTTTACCCTGTTTCGTTTCCAAGATCAGGCAAGTTCTGGTAGCTTTAGAATATTTAGGCCTCTTATATATCTGTGGAGTAATCCTGTTTGTACACTACACTAGCATAGCTATGTAAATGATGTAAATGATGACAAGAAAAAGAGAAAGGCTGTGAATGAAGGAACAGGCTAGAGAAACAAACCACTCACAGCTGGCATATTTTGCCAGTCTTTTTGTCCAACTCTGTTCAGCCATGAAAGAAGTTTGACCATAGCCACAAAGCACCAGGATTCTGCTCTACATATTTTTAAACAAAATAAACCAGAAGGCCTTCATTGGAGTGCACACAATTGTCGCATTGCAGAAATAGGCCTCAACAGTGACAATAATCCACTGATCTGTGTTGTAAGTGGGAAACAATAGAATCCACACACAGAGATGCACAAATGGGCTGGTGGCTGCTTTTGTAGGGTGCTTTGTTGACTACATTGACTTTGGTCCCATTGCATCTGAGGAAGCAGCTCAGTTCTGTGAAAGCTCATGCTACCATCCTCTCTCTTTCACTTAGTCTCACACCTGCAAAGATCCCTTTGCATACTGATTTTCCAGACTAACAGGGCTATGTCTTTGAATTCTTGGATCTATCGGCTGCTATTTGTTTTTAAGCTTTGCACATGTACACCCTGAAAATGCCACACTGTGAGTAAGAGAGTACAGCACTAGATGAGTGATTCTCAACCAGGTGTTTTTGATTTCAACTCTCAAAAGTCCGTTATACACAGGCTAAACCCTGGCTTTTAAACATTACCCAGAGCCCTCTCACAGCTTCTTATTGAGCTAAATTTATTCCCCCTTTGAATACAACTCTGGGTATCCTCCTTGGACCCTATCATTTTGGGTAACAACTAGAAAGAACCTGACAGTAAGTGGTGTTCAACAGGGAATTGTGCAGCCTCGGAGAGTGGTAGAGTCTCATTTTTGGAACTTTTTAAACATAAGTCTGGATACCAATCTGTCAGGAATGCTTTCGTTGTTGTTGTTGTTTTTTGTTTTGTTTTGTTTTGTTTTTTTTCATTTCTTGCATTTAAATTACCCTTGTGGTCTCTTCCAACACTACAATTCCATCATTCTGTGATCTTTGTATTAAGAAGCCATTCCCTCCCTCCAGTCCATCTGCCTTGGTCCTGGCCCCAGAGGGAGAGAAGAACCACCAGACCTCACCCCCTTTCCCATCACCTTCCCCTCTTCCTTTTGTGTTGTCTCTTTTAGACTGTAAACCTGAGGGCAGGGATCCGTCTAATTTAAGATTGTATGTACAGCACTGTGTAAATTTACAGCGCTATATAAATAAAGGTTAATAATTAATAATAATAATAATAATAATAATAATAATAATAATCTTAGAGATGTGATCCAAGGGTAAAAACATTTTTCTTTCATATATACACAGGCTCTAATACATTTTATACAATATTTTAAAATAATTTTGTGCATGAAAGAAAGTTTGTGTACATTGAACCCTCAGAAACCAAAAGTGTCACCATGTCACCCACCTATGAAAAAAGGTTTTGGTTTTTAGAATATTTTGGATTTTGAAATTTTTCCAGAATGAGGGTGACTCAACCATTATTACAATTGCAATGCAACTCGCTTGTCCTGCAGAAAACATTGACTCCTCTGAACACATCTCTTGATTGAAGTGACTGATTTAATGTTCTTGTAAGATAACCCTCCATTTGGATGCTTGCTGACTAGAGCATAGGAAAATGGGAGAGCAGTGTTGCTCTCTGGCAGAGAACTCTGGGCTCCCCACCTGAGTACAGATCCCAGGAATCCAGTTTTGATGTAAATACAATGTGTCACAGTGCCAGGCATGAATCTATCCCAAAGCAAAGATCATTGGCACTGGCACACTTGTTGAAGCTGGGGATGGCACCTTGGCCATGGTCTGCTGTATGGTCATTCAGAAGCCAAACAATGTCTAGCTTGTGATCTTTATCTTTAAAGAAAATGCCCACCTTGTACCATCTTGGAGAGATTAAAATGCATTTTCTGGAGACGTTACATGCACACCCAAAAACACAATTATATTCAGTTTGTTTGGATAATCTTCATATTTAAGCTCCAGTTTTTAAACCTCATCCATCTTATTCCTGATTAAGGCATCAACACCTTCTCTACAATCAGATGGATCAACAGAGTTGTGTTTCACCTGAAAACTCATGTGCAGTGCACCTCAGATCTCCATGTTCAGATGTTTCATGTGATATTAAAGAGCATAGGAGACAAACATGGAACCTAGTGGGATGCCAGAGGCCAAAGGGCCAAGGGCTGAATAGCTCTATGTTTTGAATTTGACTTTGTAAGAATGATTAAATGATCTCTAAAGAGTGCCTTTGCTGAGTCTTGACAGGTGAATCCAAATGTTAATGACAGTAAACTCTAATGTGCCTCAGATCCCATTTTAGAACAAATAGAAGACATCAGTTGGAAAAACAAACAGTCCGCTCTTGCTCCTGGTGTAGGTGATCTATCAGAATGGTCAAAATAAGTTCCATCCCTAATCTAGACCTAAAAGCACATTAAAACAGATCCAAATAATCCATTTCACTGAAGAATCTGTGAACCCAGAATGGCAGTAGATGCTTGAGCAACTTGCCTAAAAGTGGTATGTCTGTTGCAATATTTCCTTCTTTTCTTGGTACTTTCGTTTTTAGTGTTCCTTCCAAATATATGGCTTGCATTGAATTAAAATTCTTGTCTGCCAAAATCAATATGTTGCATTGATTTTAAATTCTTGTTTGTCCAAATCAATATGTTGGTAGCTTCTGCCATCAGCTACCAGGAATGTACACCTCCTTGCTTGTTTATATACGATCGTACTGTCATGTTATATACTACTATCAAAACATTTTTGTTCCTTATTTTTCTCTTGAATTTTAGTAGTGCTAGCCTTACTGCCTTCATCTCCAGATAGTTTATATGCTGACATACTTGTCTTTTTCTGTTTTGAATGCTGTTCACATCACCTGTTATGTGTGGCTCTACAGATTTATAATTTTTTTTGTTAGTATAACTTTTTCCTTATCATTGTCATTACCTTGTCTAACACTATTTAATGCAGATGGGCATTTTTAAAATATGTAATATTTCTGAATTATTAGTAATGGATTGATTTGTTTCAGAAGTGGCAGGTTTTGAATAACCCATATGAATATCAAATTTCTGTGGCTGATTAAATGCAGAATCCGTGGACTGCTGAGGTACAGCTCGTCCTGGGACGTCTCTTATTAAGCTTATTAATGAAGAAATTATTTCTTTCTACACTTTCTTTTCAGCATTGACTTCCTCCAATGATTTCACTGGTGACAGACCATTCTTTTCTTTTTCTTTCTTCTTCTTCTTTAGAGGAGGATCTGCGATTGCTGTCGCCTGGGACTCCTCCTTCTCTCCCAAACCATCTCTGCCTGCTTTGCTGTCTGCAACTGTGGAGAGCAAGGCAACATGCCGGTATGAACTGTCTGTAGCCTTAGAACAGCTGAATTCCCTTCCTGAAGATTTCACAGGAGAGGCCGTTTGAAAGTTACTGCCTGTATTTTCATTACTTTCTTGGTAAGTAAAAGCATTTTTTTCGCTTCTTAAACTCCTTTAGTTTTTTTTCCAGTCTTTGTTTTGGGGAGGGAACCATATGATTGCTTGGACTCATCCCCTCCACAGCAGCCATGGCCAATTTCCTCTGTTTCGCTTTCACTGGAGGACACAAATATTTGTTTTAAACCCTCAATATCAGAGAGATGCTGATTTTTGTTCATTTTCAAATCACTTGCTGTAAATGACAGATTTGAAGTGCTTACCTCAGCTCCTGTTTCCTTTCTTCCAGTCCTCCTCAGAATGTACAAATGTGATAGTTAGAAAACCAGATAAAGTAAGGAATAGATTTTGGTCACCATGAAATATTGAAATACTTCAACTGCTGGGTTGCTTTGTTCCGGTTACTTTCAGAATGTACAAAATGGGTCAATTTACCCCTAACAAAATGGATGGATTGACACTTCTTTTAAAATGGAAAAATTCTCTTTCAAGTGTGCAAAACGGTTATATACAGATTTAAGAAGTAAAACCTTTAAATATATTTAAACAGCTTAAGTATTTTTCAAAATATGATTTTTTTTCCACCTTTAAGAAACGTACCTCATACGCATTTATTATCTTGCTGATGAAGTTCAGCTGAGAGGCTTTTCTCTTTGCTCTTCCTGAAGCATGTCTTGTTCTTTACCTTATATCAGTATTTTGTTACATGTTTAGCTGGGTTTTGAAAAATGTCAGAAGCTGGAAATCTATGCAAAGTTGTGGATGGACTTGGGGATTTGGAAACACTGAAATATCTCATCTCCTCTGCTAAATTGCTCTGTTCCCATCTCTTTTCAAAATGTCTGGCTCACTGATCTAGAATGGAAGGTTATTTCTTACCTTTCAACTGCCAAGCTTACTATCGATTTTGTATGGAGAGTGGACGGAGTACAAATTCTTTATTTACTGGTATTCTATGTATCCGTCACATAATTTGTTATCGCAAGTTGTTTGATTGGTGTAAGTGGCAGGGCCATTCTAACTTAGACCAGTCCTTCTCCCCTTCCCCCCCCCCCCCTAATATGAAATAAATGAATGAGAAATATGGAAAGCTCACCTGGAAAGCTGAAGTTTTGAGGTCTTGGTACGAAAACAAGCTGTTTTTGTAATATGTCTTTGAATTACATGTCATTATATAACGTACCATATTGATCTTTTCTTCTTTCCCATTTTATATGTTCAGTTATTCCTTCCATCAGAGGAACTAAGTTGTTTCCATGCACTTCCTCTACCTCTCTCTGACTCCTGAGTTTGACCCACCACTAAAAGAATCACAAGTGCATCATAGTAGAAACATCACAGTTTGCCTCACAATCACCAGATCCAAGTGGAATGAATAAAAGGGTGGGAGGAAACTCGGTTTCATTATAACCATCACATTGTAGTGGTGTAGGAGCCAAACTAGGTTTCCTCATAATCACCACATCCACATAGCAGGGAGTGAAGTGGAGGGTATGGAGGAGAATGCATCATTAGGAAAGGCAGTTTGCCAAAAGGGAATAGGATCTTTCTATTCTGTAAATATAAATCAGATTTATACTCGTCTAGTTATGAGAGTGTTTCTTTGATAAGCAAGTGGATTATTTGATTGGGTTGATTTTTTTGTTTGTTTTCGGCTTTGAATGAGGACTGAGGACATTATCACACAAGCCACAGTCTCACAGCAATTGCATCAGTTTTTATAAAAATGGTAACATAAAAGTTGCAAAGCAGCAATCATCTGATGTCTTTGCAAGCTCATGATGAGGGCTGCCGCCACCATCAAACTCTCTTCCTGAATCCCCCATAATATCATCTCCCTGCCTCCCTCCCTACCCAGCATGCCTTTTGGATAGTTCCTAGACCTCTGCTATTATGATTGAAGTTTAATTAAAAATATAGCGGGCCCTTGTTATCTGCTGGGGTTTAGTTCCAGGATCCCTCATGGACAACAAAATCCATGGATGCACAAGTCCCATTAAATACAATGGAAAAGGAAAAGGGTGTCTCTTATATAAATTGGTAAATCAAGGATTGCTATTTGGAATGTATACTCTTTTAAAAAAATATATTTTCAAGCCATGAATGCTTGAATCCATGGATAAAACAATCTGTTGATAAGGAGGGGAAAACGTACAGCAAATAAGTAATGGCAGTCAGCTTGTTTGGGAATAGTGAGGAAGAGGAGGAACAGAGGGAGCGGAAAGGGCACTGAACCCGCACGGCTGCCAATATCACAAATGCCCTGGCATTGAGTGCATCTCATTTTCCACCCAGGGACTTGTGGTAGAAAGCACATTTCCCTATCAATGAAAAGAGATGCATTCACTGTGTTTCAGGAACACAGGAAGTATGGGTCGGAGGCATCATTGTGTGATAAGTATCATCAAAACCACTTTTTTCCTGGCCGTAATCATGATTTAGAAGCCCCATGTAATAATGTTGTTGCTCTCTAATAATAAAACCATACACACACACACACACGCGTGCACACATATACATATATGGCGCTCATATGCTCATTCCAGATGCAAAAGTCAACTAGATTGGCAGTTGGACCTTTTCTTCTCAGTGGTGATCAGATAATATCTACCACACTTGGAGTAAAGATGCTAGCCAAATGGCTGTGCTCACTGTCTATACAGCTTTCTTTTTGATAATTTTTAGCCTCCCTCCAGGCATCTGACACATTAAACAAACACCTCTGCATAAGAGTAGGTAGGGCTGCCCTTTCTGTATCTATACTGTTCCATTCTACCAGTATGAAATCTTTTTAAATGTGATAGCTCCATCCTTCAATATCCTGAGGTCTGTAGTTTGGTGAGGTACATGGACATTTTTTTTTTGACATTCAAGGCTGTCATGACTCACCCCCTGTTTAAGTCAGATGAAGAGGAAGAGGCCCTTTTCCAGGAATCTGATGCTCCTAATAATGAAGGTCCCAGGAGTGAACGGCTGAAGTAGTAAGGGTTTCTGCTCCCCAGGAGGAGTTGACAGAGGCTGAAGGTGATAAAGGACACCTCTCTCCTTTGCTGAGTGATGAACAGAGAAACATTGGGCTCGGCAGCTGTTAAGTGAAAGACGCTGATTAATTAGGAACCTGGTGATGAGGAGGGAGTTAGCCATAATTCTCCCAGAGCCCCCAGTGTCTTTGAGGTTGACAGCCATCTTTTCTCGGTGATTGGCTTTGCACTTGCACTGGTCTTTCCTTAACTTTGAACTGGCTTAGCTTTGCTTTCATTTTTTTTTTAAAACTCTTTGACAGTTTCTGACTGCTGTCTTGTTATAACTACTCCTGACTGGCTGACCCACCACCCTTTTGTTTTACCCTCTGTCATGTTGGATAGTTTGTGACTGACTTCCAATGTCACCCCCTGCTTCCCAGGATGCTTCCTAACTGGAGCATAGGAAAATGCAGGAACACTGTTTTGGGTAATTTCCATCTCATATTCAGACCTAAAAGCATTTTGAAACAAATCCAGATAATCCATTTCATTGCAGAATCTGTGAACCCGGAATGACAGTAGAGGCTTGAGTAACTTGCCTAAAAATGGAATGTGTGGTGCAATATTTCTTTCTTTTCTTTTATGTACTAACTTTCTGACAAGCACCAAAGGCAGTTTAGAGTTTCAAATGGCAGTTTCTCAGAAGCCATCCCTGTCAATGAGGGTGTTTGTCAAGACTGCCTGTTAGCCCCTCTTTTATTTAATTTCTATATTAATGGTATAATCTCTTTAGTAGATGCAATGTTTTTTCCCCTTGTTTTGAAGGGTAAAGATATCCCCATTTTATTACATGCCAATGATGCCATCCTTCTTTCTTATGCACAGGTGGACATGCATAGGCCTTTGACGGCTCTAGGAGAATATTACGGAAAATAATTTCTAGAGGTTAATTATTCAAAAACTAAAATCATTGTGTTTGGACAGTGAAGGAAAAAATATCAACAGCAGCTCAATAACAAACAATTAAAGAAAGTTATTCATTATAAATAAATAGGGGTAACATTTAAGGACTCTGGATGCTGGTCTCCACACTTGAAAGCTACTGTAGCCACAGCTGATATAACAGCCAATGCTTTTTTTCCCCAATAGGCAGCACATTTTGGTGGTATGTTTGTGTTTACATGCCTTGAGTTCTACAAGAATAAGCTATTGCCCCAGTTGTTGTATGGGGCTGAAGTGTGGGTCCACTCAGACATGTCAGTTTTTGACTCAATACAGCATATTGGGTTCATTAATTGATTTTGTTTTGTATGTGGATATTGCCACACAAGCCCCACTCTCACAGCAGTTGTATCTGTTTAACAGAAAAGAAAAAAAAAAACCATTTTCTGAGCAGCCATTATCTCATATCTTCACAATTGTGTAACTGAACTGCCACTGCCTTTGTATTCACTTCCTGATGCCCCCTTAATTCCACCTCCCTTCCTTATGCCCTACCCACCATGCCTTGGGATTATTTCATTTTACTTTTCTTTTAACTCTTTCATGCAATTCCAGAGCTCTGCTACTTCAACTGAAGTTTAATAAAAATATGGAAAATAAATAAAGACAATCGGCCTGCTTGGGAATAGCAAGGAGGAGGGAGAGGAGGGGACACTGACACAACATGACTGCCAATATCACAACTGCCCTGGCAGCGACCTTTTATACCTGAGGACTAGTACAACTGGGAGGTCATTGATGGGTTTCCTCCTCAATGAAAAGGAATGCCCTGACCACTTTAAGGAACACAGAGCCTATGGGTCGGAGGTGTTGATGTGTGATAAGTATAATCAAAACTGCTTTTCTCTGGCTGTAATCAAGGTTTCAAAGTCATGTGTAATAACCTTGTGAGTGGAGTCGAAGGCTTTCATGGCCGGCATCCATAGTTTTTTGTGGGGCTTTCGGGCTATGTGGCCATGTTCAAGGAGAGTTCCTTTTCTGATGTTTTGGAAGCATCTGTGCCTGGCATCTTCAGAGGAACTCTTCTAGAACATGGCCACATAGCCCGAAAGCCCCAAAAACACAATCTCGTGAGTCTCTGACAATCAAACAAGATGTTTCATCATCTCGGTGGGCTTGATGGGCTGAGCTGCTTATCTGCAGGTGGCAGGTTCTCAATAAAGTACCTTCTGGGCCAGGATAGTCTCCAGTAGGAGCTCAGGAAGACCTTCTTGCCCAGACAAGGGTCAACTGAAGACCATGCTCCCCAATGGTCTACCTGAGTGAATGGTTAGACTAGCACCTTCCTTTCTATCTTTCTCAAGCAGGTGAAGAATTTTGTGTTTCAGCAAATCTTGGAAGGCTGATTGCACAAGGAGAACAGGCCTTGCATAATGTGCTGGATTTTCTATTTCTTCTTTTCCTTTTAATGGCTTATGCTTTCAACAAGTTTTAACTTTGTGAAAATTTCAGTTACAGTTTACGTCTAGGTAAGTGGACATACATATGCGGAAAGCATCATCAAGCAGTTTCTCAATGTGTGTGTGTGTGTGTACAACAAGAAGCTGCTGTGATGTTACTAAACAGGGGAACCAGTAAAGGGACTGTTGCACATTGGGACATACCTGGCTAGGGACTACCAATGTGCATCAGTAGACTTGGGATACTCTTGCTGGTGCCTTGATACATATCTTCACACTTCACTAGGAAGGTTGCATAGCACCTCTGCTTATGTAGCTATGAGGGTTTATGGGCATCCAGAAAGTGCTGCTTTTCCCCTCTAGATTTCTTTAAAATATGGCTTTCATCATTCCATAAATGTTGTCAAGTCTGAGAGCTCATCCAGAAGTCTGGAACTCTTTCTGGAAAGTAGAGTTAAAGGCTTTCATGGCCGGCATCCCTAATTTTTGGTGGGATTTTCGGGCTATAAGGTTACGTACTAAAAGAGTTTCTCTTGACGTTTCACCGGCATCTGTGGCTGGCATCTTCAGAGAAAATCTGGAAATATCCAAAATTCCCTTCCTGCCTCCTTCTCTTGTAGGTCCTTCCTCCTCTTTGCTGATGTTGTGTGCCTTAATATTGCTTCCGACTTATGGTGACCCAAAGGGGAACCTATTATGGGGGTTTCTTGGCCCGTCTTGTTCAGATGAGGTTTGCCATGACCTTCCCCTGAGGCTGAGAGGACTTGACCAAGATCACCCAATGGGTTTTATGGCCAAGCTGGGAATTGAACCCTGATCTCCGGAGTTGTAGTCCAACTCTTAAACCACTACGCCACACTGGCCAGTTTTATGGAAACTTTCAGAAATTGATTTTCACCAATTTCCACTGAGGCTTGAGCTCCCAGAATCCCTAGCCAGCTTGGCTAACAGTCAGGAATTCTGGGAACTGAAGTCCAGAGCACCTAGAGGACTTAAATTTGGGAACAACTGTGCTAGCTTAACACTGAGGGGCTCATTGAATCCACCTTGTCCAGTCCAGACCTTATTCAAATGTGTGAGGGAATTGACTACTCTTTATCACACTGGAAGCCTGGACGCAATCAGAATTCATGTATATTCGCTAAAGTAGCGAATTCACGTGAATTCGAATTGGCTCCATTTGAAAATACCCCCAAATTCCAAAGTATGATAAACTCCTTAGTCTCAAAGCTGCTACAAGATCCCATTGCACTCCTTATGGGCAATGACACCCATGTTCTGATTCATTCATTCTTTTTACAACTCACCTCTAAGGCAAGGGGGGTGGTCTGTGTTTGAAGTATTTTGTACTCTTTCTGCCATTAAGAGCTTGAAAACAGCCAGCTATAAAATTCAGATACACAAAACATATTCTGTCCAGCAAAGAGCTCAAACAGAACTCCTAATAACCACAGTATGCATCTCCCTTTTACTGATCACCAAATAAATACGTAAATAAATTAATACCCAAAAATACAACAAGAAACCTAAAAAAATCACAAGCTAGCCAGCAGATTTGTGAAAAGTCCGTCTCACATTTTAATACAGAAGAATTCAAAGAACAGCTGTTTTAAAGTGAAGGAAATTTAATAATTTCTAAATTGAATAAATATAAAAACTCTCTAAACAACATATTTACTCTCTAAACAAGATATTTATATTAGAAACCACTAGGACAATGGCAAAGTGTTGTCCCAAATATAAATTAATGTGAAGTACTGTTCATTTATTTGTGTTTCTTTCTTCTTTAAAAAGAATAATAACAATAGGCTATAAAATTAGTTGATCTCTTCCCATTACATAAAACATTTTTTAAAATTAATATTTTATAACTAATATTTTATATTCCTTTCTATCTGTTAACGCTGTGATTTTCCTTAACTGTGGTTTATTTTTTTTTAATTTTTCATTTTTCATTTTAATAAACAATATAAATACAATAATAGTCGAGACATATTAAAACATACAAACAACATAACTTACATCACAATACAATATAATTACATCCACATCTCATCACAATAGGGAGGGATGGGGGGGGGGGGAGGGAACCATGGGGGAAAGAAACATTAAGGGAAAAGAAAAGACAGTTGACTTCCTTGAATACCGCTCTGCACTACAGATAATAACAGTAATAAAAAAAGATCTGTAAGCTTCTCTTATCTTCATTATTTGTCAATTGTTCATATGGACTTGAGGAATTTCACTTCTGAACTGTTATATAATTCCAATTAGATTAAGAAAAGGAAAACAAAATTGACATTAATTATATTTGTCTAATTCCTTACCAACCCGATAAGATGGTATACTATCTAGTATTCTAATATATACAAAAAATCAAATATTAGAGTTTTAATATTTTCCCTTTTTTTCCTAGATATTCTAACACCGGGAGCCAGTCTTTACTTGATGATTCCCAGTCTTCTCCTCTGGTCAAGCAGGTAAGTTTTTCCAACTGAATGAATTCTATCATTCTATCAAACCAAATTTCAACAGAGGGGGTTTCTTTTCTTTTCCAATATTTCGCCAAGGTTATCCTGGCAATAGTCACCAAAAAAAAGAGTAGTTTCCCATGTTTTTTTTTCCAAATTTTCATCAGTCTGCATGTTTAATAAAAAGAATTTGGGGTCAAAACTTAATTTACATTTTATAATATCTTTAATAACCGTATATATATTTGACCAAAATTTCCTAACTATTTTACATGACCACCAAAGGTGGAAGAAAGTTCCTAAAGCTGAGCCGCACTTCCAGCATTTATTAGAAGCTGTTTTGAAAATCTTTGCAGATTTAACTGGTGTCCAATAACATCTGTATTGCATTTTAAGGAGATTTTCTCTCAAATCCGCACTCACTGTATATTTCATTCTCTTTGTCCAATTTATTTCCCATTGTCTCAAGGGTATATTCTGTTTAAGATCTTGGGCCCACTTAATCATTACTTCTTTTACCACCTCATCTTCTAAGTCCCAACGCAAAAGTAAATCATAAATGCTAGAAATTTTGTAATGTTTTTTTTGATTTTAGAAGTTTCTCAAAAGATTCTTCTGCTTTGCCTATTCCCGGTTCTTTTGAGTCTATTTTGTATCTGCTTAATAATTGTTGGTAGAAGAACCAGGTGTTATATTGTCCTGCTTGTACCATCTCTTCCTGAGTTTTAAATCTAGACTTTCCTGTTCCTTCCTCCTGAATAATTAAGTCCTTATACGTAAACCAGGTATTATTAGGGGTCTTCGTTTCTCTAAAGAATGCTTCGTTAGGTGAGCTCCAAATTGGGATAAGCGGGCATAGCCTAGTTTTGTAGGATAACCACACTTTAAAAATTGCTTTTCTTACATGATGATTGAGAAAGTCCTTATTCACCAGATGTTTTCCATAAAATAAGTAGGCATGCCAACCAAAACGATTTCCCAGACCCTCCACCTCTAAGGTGGGAAGATCATCTAGTTTAAGCCAGGTCCAAAGCCATTCTAAGCAAGCTGCTTCATAGTACAGTCTAAGATTGGGTAATGCCCATCCACCTCTAGATAATTTGTCAAACAAAACCTTCATTTTAATCCTTGGCTTTTTTCCTCCCCATAGAAATTTGCTTAAATCTTTATGCCAAATTTTAAATGGTTTAATACAAGAAATTATTGGGATATTCTGGAATAAAAAAAGGAGCTTTGGTAATAAAGACATTTTGATTGCTGCTATTTTACCAGATAAAGACAATTTGAAATTCGTCCAATTAACCAAATCTTTTTTTATTGTGGTCCAGGTTTTTTCATAGTTGTTTTTATATTAACTGTGGTTTATATATATACAGTGGAACCTCCTATGCGCAAATTTGCCATCCACGGATTTGAGCATCCGTGGATTTGAGCATCTATGGATGGGAAGCCCATATTGTCAGCAATGATGGCGCGCACGGATCCGCACCACTATTTTGGGGGGAAAGTCCCTCCCCTTCCTTCCCTCCCCCTTCTCCTTCCTTCCTTCCTTCCTTCCTCCATTCATCCCCTCCTTCCTTCCCCTCTCCCCCCACCTGTCCTCCTTCCCTCCTTCCTCCTTCCCTTCTGCCCCAGCTTGACTGCGGGGCATGGTCTGCTGCCCAGTCAGCCAGGGCCAGGGCCGGGGCTGGAACTGGGCCCAAGACTTGAGTCTCAGAGCCCCATCCTCAGCTCTAGCAGCCGGGACAGAGCCTCTTTTTTTTTTTTTAATAATTTTATTAAGATTCATACATTGACTGACTTCCGGTGGAAATGGCGGAGTGAGAAGCACCTCCGAGACGGAGCTCCGGAGGGTGCTTGCTGGTCTGCAGGGACGGGACCGTCGGGGTGAAGGTTCGACGGATCAAGAGTGTCCCCCTGGTAAAGGGGAAGCAGAGGGGCCTGACAAAATTCCCCCCAGTCCAAATCAGTGGCCAAACTTATGGAAGTCGTAGGGAAACAGCGGTGCAGGTAAAAAAGGCTGGGACTGTGGAGGAACTCAGGCATCCACGCCTGCAGCAAGCAGCCTCAAGCCGCGGCTTGAGAGCAGAGGCTCTGCCACCACTTTCTCTTTTTATTTTATGTGAAACAGACTTAGTAACTATACTTGGGAGCTCTACCAATTGGAATTACTTTCTTCCTTTAAAGGATACATCGGGTTTGTCCTTTGTTTTTGCTTTTGTTTTTGTTTTGTTTTTTGGGTTTTTTTTCCCCATTGCCCACAAGAGACTGATGCATAAGAGATAAACAGGGGGAATAAAGTGTAGGAGAAGGGGTTTGAAGATCGAGAGAAATCTTCGTGGAGGGGACTTAATTTTATAAACTCTTTGAAAATTTTTGAAGTTGGGGGAAAGAAAGGACAGAGGTTTTTTTTCTTTTTCCCTTTCCTTTTCCTTTTTTTTTTTCTTTTTCCTTTTTTGATGTTTTGGATTTGAAAGAAACGGAGGAGAAAAGTGGAGAACTGAGAAAAGAAGAAAGGCAGAATGGAACAGAGGAATGGGGAAACGGGATGTTGGGAAGAAGCTGAAGATTACTGAGAAGGAGGTTTGAGGGTTTGAAGGCGAACCATTAGAAAAGGAGTGGAATTGGAGGAGAAGAAGGACCGAAGGTGGAGAGTATGGAGGAAATGCTTTATTAACTAGAATCGGGTAATTACGGAGACAAGAAAATTAAATGAGAGACTATATTTAAAGGTTCTAAAATACTTGACTGGATTTGTGTGGTAAGACTGGAGGAAATTGAAATTTAGAACTAATACTTTGGACCCCCGATTGTTTTGAATTGTTAAATTGTTGTATTGCGAACTGTGAGTGCAGCAAACTTTAAAGCTGATTAGAAGAAAGACCTTCAAGGTTATGTCGGCTGGCTGGAGTGAAACACAGGTGTAAGCAATAATACAAGAGTGGAGAAGGCGTCTAAGAAGATAAGAAGAGTGGGAAAAGAAGTAAAGAAGCAGCTTGGACTTTATAGAATATAGGGGAACACCTAAAAGTAATTTAGAGTAATTAAGTTAAAGATGTATAATTGTATCTTGTAATTGTATCTTGACTATTTTCCCTCAGGTTTTCTTGGGCTAGAGTAATTAAGTTAAAGAGTTAAAAGAAGGAGGGAAAAGGGAAAGGAGGGGGAGAAAAAGGAGGGGGGGAGAAAAGAAAGGGAGGAAAGGGGAGTAAGGAAAAGGGAAGAAGGAATTAAGAATTAAGAAGTAAGAGAATAATTGGGGAATAATTGGGAGGGAGGTGGAGTGAAAACAGGAGAAGAGCCCAAAAAAGAATAAGAGCAAGAGTAAGAAACAATATATAGTGAAACATTTAAGTGAGGATTAGTTACAATAGTACATCTGTATAGAAGTAGATTCAAGCATAGTGAATCGGATAGGGAAGGTTGAAATTAAAGCGGAGTGCAGAGGGTTGGGAGTTTATTTAGGTGAAATCTGAGCTACAATTTGACTATATTGAAAACCCATACATCTTTGTCATTATATTGCTACCTCCTCCACTGTTATCCCTCGGTGCCTATATTATTATTGTGGTAACAATTCTATAAGAGAATTTGGGATATTCGTGTATTTGTGGATCAGTTCTTTAAAAGAAAGTAATAATTTCTGTTTGTTTATTTAGATCCTTGAAATCGAAAACTTGAAGAAATTAAGAAAGGAAAAGGGGAATAATAGAGAAATAAAAGAAAAAGGGGAAGAGAGAGGTAAGGGAAGAGGAAGGAAGGAAAGGAAAATAAGAGATCTCAGAAGAAAAGAACCATCTGTGCTTAAATCAGGAGACAAGAGGACTTGGGAAAGTTCCCTTCCTGTTTTGTCTTGTTTGCTTGCTTTGTTTGTTTATTTTTTGTTTTTTCTTTTTTAAAGGAGGGAAAGGAAGCGAAGGGGGAAGGAAATAGGGGAGGCAAGAAAAGAAAGAGAAAGGGAGAGGAAAGTAGGAAAAGGGAGAGAACAAAGGAAGGAGAAAGAGAAAGGGAAAAAGAGGAGGATAGAAAGAAAGAAAGAAAGAAAGAAAGAAAGAAGTGAGGAAATATTAAGACAGAAATTAAATAACAACTAATACTAATAAATGTGAATACTAAATTTAAAGTGACTAAGAGGTAGAGCAATATAGTTTTGATAAAGATATTATTAACTTGAGATAAAAGTATTTGAATTAGAATAAATAGAAATAGAAAGCGAGGAAGTTAGAAATTAAAGTTAATTTCGGGTCCTTACTTCTCCTGTTATGTCTCTCGATCCCGCCCCCTCCTTCCCCCTGTATTTAAGATGGCACCGGGAACAAGAATGACACCAGCGCCAGTGCAGACACCAGCAACCTTACAAAGGAAAAATTCATCAGGTACTCCAGTAAAGGCTTGTGATTTGAACGAAATTCAAATGGAAGAAATTAGAAGAATGCACCAAGAAACAAATATAGAAATACAAAAGGCACGAGACGAAATGAAACTGGAATTTAGAACAGAATTAACACAAGTTACATCTAGATTAGATAAGATCGATGGAGATATCAGTGCAATAAATACAAAAGTAAATAAACTAGAAGAAGAAGTGAAGACTATGGAACTGAAGATGGACAATTGGGAGAAAGAATATCAAGATGAACAGAAAGAAATCCTAAGACTACAATTAAAGCAAAGAGAAAATTGTTTGAAGTTGCGTGGTCTCCCGGAAAGAATGGATGAAAATCTTTATACATATCTCACTCTGATACTAGCAAAATTTATAAATGAATCAGAAACTTTATTTCCTTGGGAAATCGATTGGATTTATAGAATTAATTCGTATGTAGCAAAACAGAAGAAGCTCCCGAGAGATGTGATTATTTACTTTGTCAGGAAGCAGACGAAAGAGTTAATTATCCAACAAAGTTACAAATCAAAGCTGACGATTGACGACAAAGAGATAATAATCTTGAGGGATGTACCGATCAAAATTCTGAGACGACGAAGAGAATACAACTTTCTAACAGACAAATTGAAAACCAATGGTGTTCCATTTAAATGGGAAGAACTGGAAGGCTTAACTGTGAGTTGGAAACAAAGAAAGATAAGATTGAACTCTTAAGAAAAAGCAAAAAAAATTTTAACTGAATTTGAAAAAGACATCAGAAAAGGAAGCAAAGGACAGGAGAAGGACCAGATAGAAAGAAGGGAAGAAGAAGTAGTCTTAAGTGAAGAAGAAGAAGAAACATAAAGGAGTGTAAGAACTAAAGAACTTGTAAATTAGGAAAACATCCAAATTATTTAGAGTGGATTTAAGTTACAATTTCCTTCCTTTTTTTGTGTTGCTATTGCCGCGGGTTTTTTTTTTAAAAAATTATTAATAAAAGTCTCGGGTAAATCCAAAAGTGTTTGACTAGTTATTTTACAAACTAAAGGAAAAAATTGAGATAAGGATTAAGGTAAAGATTACTAGGAGAAATGAGGGTTCTATCACTAAATGTGAAAGGATTAAATTCACCACAAAAGAGGAAAAGAGTCTATCAGTATTTGGAAAGAACTAATGTAGATATAATATGTTTGCAAGAATCACATATTAAAAATAAAGACAAGAGACTAATTAAGAACAACAAATTAGGGAAAGAATTTATTAGCTCAATAGAAAAAAGTAAGAAAGGAGTAATTATATACGTAAAAAATTATTTAGATTCTAAAAAAATCTTCAAAGATAAGAATGGCTATTATTTGGGAATCGAGACGAGTTGGGGGGGCAAAAAGATACTAATTGTGTGTGTGTATGGCCCCCAGGAAAACAAAAAAGTGTTCTATAATAAACTGAACGAAAGAATTTCAGAATTTGATTACGAACATGTTATTTTAGCAGGAGATTTTAATGGAGTGCTCGAACCGAAACTAGACAGAACATCAGGTAAGAAAATTAAAGAAAATCAGGGCAAACTGCCGAAAAGTTTTTTCCAAATGCTAGAGAGACTCTCGTTGATTGATGCATGGAGACATCTATATAATGATGAAAAATCATTTACATTCTATTCAGATAGGCATGAATCACTATCCAGGATTGACTTATTCTTAGTATCTAGAGGGCTGATAAATGAGGTAACCAAAATGGAGAGCTTTAACAGGGAAATTTCAGACCATAATCCTATAGTATTAACTATGAAAGAAACTAGAAAAGAAATGAGATGGAGATTAAATGAAGATTTGCTTAAAAATGAAGAAGTGATAGAAAAAGGAAAAGAGATGATAAAATTATTTTTTAAAGAAAACATGGACAAAGGAATCAAACTATCAACTGTATGGGATGCATGCAAGGCGGTAGTTAGAGGATTTTTTACCCAGCAGAATATAATTTACCAAAAGAAAAAAACAGAAAGAATGAAAGGGTTAAACAAAGCACTGAAAGAGAAAGAGGAGCTATTGGTAAAATATCCCCAAAATAAAAAAGTGCAAAAAGAGATCAAAATACTTCATAAACAACTGGAAATAGAGGCAGTTACAGAATTAGGGAAAAAATTAAAGATGGTAAAACAAAAAAACTTTGAATATGCAAATAAAGCAGGGAAATGTTTGTCGTATAAATTAAAGAAAGAGAAAGAAAGCAAACTTATTAATAAGATCAAAAAAGGTGACATAATAGTTTCACAGCAGGAAGAAATAGAAGAGGTCTTTACCGAATTCTATGCAAATCTATATAAAAGACAGGTATACAGAAGAAACAATAATTAAAGATTTCCTAAATAACAGCCAGATTCAAACCTTCTCAGAAGAACAATTAAAAAGACTAAATCACGAGATAACAAACAAAGAAATAAGAGAGGCAATTGGTCAAAGCAAATTAAACAAATCACCAGGAAATGATGGATTAACAACATTATTTTACAAAACCTTTGTGGAGGAATTAGCAGAACCACTACAGAAAGTTATGAACGAAATATTAACAGGAGAAATACCAAATTCATGGAAAGAAGCAGTTATAACTATAATACCAAAAGAAGGGAAAGATCCATTGGACCCAACCAATTATAGACCGATATCCTTGCTCAATAATGATTATAAAATCTTTACAACAATATTAGCAAATAGACTAAAGAGCTGCCTCCAAGAGACGATTGATGAGGATCAAAGGGGTTTTTTACCAAAAAGATATATGAGGGAAAATTTAAGAATAGTTATAGATACATTAGAATATTATGAACGTCACAATGAGAAAAAATTAGGATTACTGTTCTTAGATTTGGAAAAGGCCTTCGATTCTGTAAATTGGAAGATGCTGTTAGATTTATCAAAGAAAATTATGGGTAAAGACAATTTTACAAAATGGCTAGAAAGCATTTACTGTAACCAAAAAGCGCAAGTTAAAATAAATGGAAGAAAATCCAAATTTATGAATATCGAAAGAGGAACGAGGCAAGGTTGCCCACTCTCCCCATTACGCTTTTTATTGGTTGTTGAATTGCTTATTAAAGAAATAAAACTAAGTAAAGAAATTACAGGGGTTAAAGTTAAGAGACATGAATATAAAATCAGAGCTTTTGCAGACGACCTAATAATAATAATGGAAGACCCAAGCAATAATATAGAAAGAATTCTAGAACATCTAAATAAATTTGGTTTGGTAACAGGATGCAAAATAAATAAGGAAAAATCAGTAATTTTAACTAAAAATATGAGAAAGGAAGAAGAAAAAGAAGTAGAAAATAAAGCAGGAATTAAAATAGGGAAAAAAGTTAAATACTTCGGAATTCAAATTACAAAGAGAACCACAGAGTTGTTTGAAAATAACTACAAGGCGTTGTGGACAAAAATAAGAAATGATTTAATAAGGTGGAATAAACTAAATATTTCGATAATGGGAAGAGTGGCCACGATTAAAATGAATATACTTCCAAGGATTTTACTCCTCTTTCAGATGATCCCAATTATAATTGCGGATAAACCATTTAAAGATTGGCATAAGGACATTGCTCAGTTCATTTGGAGGGGGAGGAAACCACGAGTGAAACTAAAAATCCTACAAGATGCCAGGGAGAGAGGAGGACTGAGCTTACCAAATTTAAAACTGTATTATGAGTCCTGTGGTCTTGTATGGATTAAAGAGTGGGTTACGCTGGTAGACAACAGACTGTTAGATTTAGAAAGCGATGGTATGAATTTCGGATGGCACGCCTATTTGATTTATGAGAAAGATAAGAAAAATCCAATATTTACAAACCATATTATTAGGAAAGCTTTGAAGAAGGTATGGGATAAATATAAAAGAAGAATTATAGTGGGTTTGGAAAGATGGATATCCCCACATGAAGCATTTTTTAAAAAAGAAACGATTAAGGACAATAAATGGTATACTTATAATGATATCTTGGAGGAAAAAGAGAGGAAATGGACCTTAAAAACTAGAGAAACACTGAATGAAGAAGGATGGAACATCTCCTGGTTTATGCATAGACAATTGCATGAAAGATTTAGAATGGACCAAAAGTTGTATGGGGAGATAACAGGTAAGGATGAATCAGAACTTGGTAAGATCTTAATTAGAGAAGAAAAAAACCTAACAAAGAAATTCTATGGGACGCTGCTCAAATACGAAATGGAAGATGAAGTGGTCAAAGAACAAATGATAAATTGGGCGAGAAAAATAGGTCACTCTATTCAATTTGAGCAGTGGGAGAAAGTCTGGGGAAACATCTACAAACATACGGTATCTCAAAGTCTCAGGGAAAATTTCTATAAGATGTTTTACTTTTGGTATTTGTCTCCAGAGAGAATAACAAAAATGTATAAGGCAAGCGATAACCGTTGTTGGAAATGCAAGAAGGAGGTGGGGACGTTTTTTCATTGCTGGTGGTCTTGCAAAAAGGTAAAAAATTACTTGATGATGGTTAAGAAAACAATTGATAAGGTCTTGAATATAAATCTAAAACTAAAACCAGAAATCTTCCTCCTAGGGATATTAGAGGGTGATAGAGAAAACAAATTCGGAAAAAAATTATTTTATATAATCTCTCTTGCAAGAATATGTCTGGCCCAGAAATGGAAAGAGAAAGAGACCCCAAATAGGGATGATTGGATGCTCAAGCTATATGATGGAATGATGATGGACAAGTTGACACAACTATTAAGAGGTAAAACAGAAGAGACGTTTTCAAAGGAATGGAGGAGGGTAATGGAATGGATGGAAGAAGAGAGGAATAACTAAACTTATATAAGATGTATCCAACAACAGATTTGTTTTGTTATAAGAAAGTCAATTAGACACATACGTAAAAAAGACAAATATTGGTAGATAGGAAGTCACTTTTTGAATGAATGAATGGAAGTAAGAAGAAAGATTGAATGAATGAAGAGAAGAAGAAAGAGTATGAGGAGGAGAAAGAATGTTTAGAAGAAG
>JAOEGL010000216.1:0-28397 GCA_034509955.1 Urosaurus nigricauda
TTCTCTCTTCACTCCTCCTTCGACTGAGATCAAACCTGCTCTTCTTGTGATATTTTCTGCATACAAACTGAGCAGGTAGGGAGAAAGAGGAAGGTAGTGTGGCATAATGGTTTGAGTACTTGACCATGACTCTGAAGACCAGGGTTTGATTCCTTCCTCAACCATGAAACCCACTGGGTGACCTTGCCCAAGTCACTCTCTCTCAGCCTTAGGGGAAGGCAAGGCAAACCTGCTCTGAAGCAATCTTGCCAAGAAAACCCCCTAGGGTTGCCATAACTCTGAAACAATTTGACAGCTCGAAACATAACAAAGGGGAAAAGGAAGACCAGACTGCAAGGGGACTGACTGTGAAAGTAGTTCCAGGCCCGACTTTGCAAGACCTGAGCAGCAAGGCTCTTCCTGACATGTCTTGGAGATCCCTCCTCCATAGGCTCTCCATAACCTGAAGCTAACTTTACTGCAATGAATTCAGTGTTCTCTTCCTACATAGGAGCCTATGGCTTCACAAAGGAAGGGGACATGATGGATTCCAATTAAACATCTTCTTTGGATTACAAATGGACAATGAGTTTCCTTGAATTTGAAAATTGACATGTGACCGGATAACCAAAGGCGGAGGTGACATCCTGCAGATTACCCTCCTTACCATTTGGACTAAGACCAGATACAGAAAATGCAGGCCTAGGACTAACATCTTCCACTTCTTTCTCCTGTTTTCCTGGTGAAGAAGCCAGTGTGACTACGAAAGCTTGCAACATCTGAATGGACATTTTGGTTGGCCCAATAAAGATATCCTTGTTTGGATGTTAAACAAGAACTAAGACATACACATGCAATGAGCAAACCAGCCCTGACTTTCCTCTTCTTCTGGAATTACCCACAACCTGAGATGTCATTTTGGAAAGGAAGATGGCTAGAAAAGGAGGGGAAATTCAGCAGAAGAACTCGCAGGGACAGATGCCAAATCGACTTGGAAAGCGTCAAGAAGAAGCAAAAAATATGTTGTAAGCCAGATCTTCAACTTATGGGAAATCAACCACTTTGCCATGGATTCCCCTGTTTTATTAAACAATTGTAAAACATGCACAGTTTTTAAAGATACACACAACAAAAACAAACATTGGACATTTACCATAAGAGTTTACATTCTTCTGTTACACTGTCACCTTTAATCAATCTATATCTCCACAATAAATTTATCTAAAGCAACAGTACTAGGGAGAGGAGAATGATAGCAGAGAGTCTATGAATATCGAGAAGATAATTCCACAATCACAAAAAGTCAACATGGGCTTCAGAGAAGTAAGTCATGCCAGGCAAATCTGATCTCTTTTTTTGATAAAATTACGAGCTTGGTAGATGAAGGGAATGCTGTGAACATAGTATATATTGATTTCAGTAAGGGCTTTGACACCGTTCCCCATGGCATTCTTGCAAACAAGCTTGTAAAATGTGGGCTAGACAAGGCAACTGTTACATGGATTTGCAATTGGTTGACTGGCCGAACCCAAAGGGTGCTCAACAATGGCTCCTTTTCAACCTGGAGAGAAGTGACCAGTGGGGTCCCACAGGGTTCTGTCCTGGGCCCAGTTCTATTCAACATCTTTATTAATGACTTGGATAACAGAATTGGGGGCATACTTATCAAATTTGCAGAAGACACCAAATTAGGAGGAGTAGCCAATACTCCAGAAGACAGTATCAAAATTCAAAATGACCTGAATAAACAAGAAAGCTGGGCCAACGCTAACAACATGAAATTCAATGTGGAAAAATGTAAGGTATTGCAATTAGGGCGGAAAAATAAAATGCACAGATATAGGATGGGGAACATGAATGAATGAAACTGGCTAAATGAAACAATGGGGGAAAAGCATCTAGGGGGCTTTCTAGATTGGCAAAAAGAAGTGTGTTCATGGCTGCATGAAACTCTAGCCTTTAGATGAGAAAAAGGGAAAGTGTGCCATGAAAACGCTTTTTTTGCGTTTTAGGGGAGAAGAAGCGCCTTTAAAAAGGTGCTGGTGTTCCCAGCTTCTTTTTTAAAAACTGCGGAACAGCGCAGCTCCATCTAAAGGCTGCGGTGCAGCTGCTAAGCATTAAGGAAAAGGCAACTTCATGTCACACTTTCCTGCCAATATAGAAAGCCCCTAGGAGTCCAAGTGGAACAAAAGTTGAACATGAGTCGACAGTGCGATGCGGCAGCTAAAAAGGCCAATGCTGTTTTAGGCTGCATCAATAGAAGTATAGCGTCTAGATCAAGGGAAGTAATAGTGCAACTCTATTCTGCTTTGGTCAGGCCCCACCTGGAATACTGTGTCCAGTTCTGGGCACCACAATTCAAAAAGGATGTGGAGAAACTGGAGCCATGTGTCCAAAGGAGGGCAACTAAGATGGTGAAGGGTCTGGTAGCCATGCTCTATTAGGAATGACTTAGGGAGCTGGGGATATTTAGCCTGGAGAAAAGAAGGTTAAGAGGTGATATGAGAGCCCTGTTTAAATATTTGAAGGGATGTCATACTGAGCAGGGAGTAAGCTTGTTTTCTGCTGCTGCAGAGACCAGAACGCGGAACAATGGATGCAAACTTCAGGAAAAGAGATTCCACCTAGACATTAGGAGGAACTTCTATCCTGACAGTAAGAGCTGTTCGATAGTGGAACACAGTCCCTCAGAGTGTAGTGGAGTCTCCGTCCTTGGAGGTCTTTAAAAAGAGGCTGAATGGTCATCTGTCGGGGATGCTTTGATTAGGAGTTCCTGCATGGCAGGGGTTGGACTGGATGGCCCTTGTGGTCTCTTCTAACTGTACGTTTCTATGATTCTATGGGGTTGCTTGGCAAGATTTGTTGAGAGGAGGTTTGCCATGGCTTTCCGCTGAGGGGGCTGAGAGAGTGTGACTTGCTTGAGGTCACCCAATAGGCAGGGAGTTGAACCCTGGTCTCCAAAGTCTTACTCAAACACACAAACCACACAAAGCTACATCCCAACCTTCTATCCAGGAAGAATGTCAAAATGTCCTCCGTTTGGAGCATGACTGAGAAACAGCAATTTATATTGTTTATTTTTTTTTTAATGTTTTTAGCTTTCAGTTGGTTGTGTCCTTCATTTTTCTTGAACATCATACAGTTAATCCTACATTTTATCCTACATCAGGTCCAACATTTTTCCTTCACCTTGAAAGGCTACGGGTTGTGTGTGTGTGTGCCAAAATATTTTTTGCCTAGGATGGCTAAATACCTACAGCTGGCCTTTCTTATAACCACCCAAGCCGCCCCCCCCAGAAGACCAGCCATTCCTCCAAATGAACGAGGGCTCTCTCCCACTTCCATCCCTCCCTCCCTCCAAACAGACTGGGATGGCAGCAATGGCTCCAAGAGTTGCATGGGCATATGCCCCCAAAAGCCGCCTCCTGGGCATGTGCAAGGATCACCAGGGCTTTGCTGCTTCTCCTGTTAATTCCACTGGCGGACTTTGCGGGAAGGGAAGGAGTGCCCCCTTCCTTCTTTGTCTGAGGAAATTTTGAAGCGGCGCAATGGACCCCAAGGTGCAGAGCTTGACTCAGGAGGGAAAGAGAGGGAAGGAAGGCTATGCTTTGTACATATAGCTCTGTCTCTCTCTGTGGGTATGTGTGTGTGTGTGTTTGCCTCTGTTCTTCTTATGGCTAGGAATGGAGCTGAGGACTGAAAAGAGAGAAAAGGGTAAGTTTTGTACAAATTCAGAACTTCTGTACATCAAAGAGTCCAGTCTCTTGAAACAGCAAAGAACTTTATTGAGAACACACAGTCAGAAATTCAGTGTTTAAGCCACACAAGAATACATTGAAACCCCCAAACCTAAAATTCCACCCATTACCAAACGTAGCCTCCACCTCCAATTCCCACAGTCTATGCCCCACAGGTAACCAGGCTCCCCTTTCCATTCCCAGAAACTAGCTCCCTTTCTGTTAATATCGGCCTCCCAACTTTCTTCAGCCAACATCGCACACATTCCAAAAGCTTTCATTCCCAGAACTATTTTATCCAGCTAAAACAAATCCCAGCCCTCACTATCTGGCATACCTATACCACAACCCATAATCCCCAGCCAAATTTATAACCCAAAACAATTATCTACACTAATAGCAACTAAAACCTAAATTTAACAAAATTTAACTTTGAAGCATAAACAGAAATATGGACAGACAAATCTTACAAAGAAAATCACAAGGGCATTTTCTTAACACTGCTGGATTGAAAATATATTTTTTGTATTTCTTCTTGAAAAAATGTTAGTTCACTGCGGGGATTTGTGTGGCTTCTCTCCTGTGTGGATTTTCTGATGAGGTACTAGGTTTGACTTCCTAGAAAAACATTTCCCACAATGCTGGCATTTGTAAGGCTTTTCTCCTGTGTGGACTCTCTTATGTTTCTCTAGGTGTGACATCTGAGAAAAAACATTTCCCGCGATGCTGGCATTTGTATGGCTTCTCTCCTGTGTAGACTCTATGATGTTTCACTAAGTCTGACTTCGGAGAAAAACATTTTTCACAATGCTGGCATTTGTATGGCTTCTCTCCAGTGTAGACTCTATGATGTTTCACTAAGTCTGACTTCGGAGAAAAACATTTTTCACAATGCTGGCATTTGTATGGCTTCTCTCCTGTGTGGACTCTCCGATGCCTCACAAGGACTGAATTGCGGGCAAAACGTTTCCTACAATTCTGGCATTTATGTGACTTCTCTCTTGTGTGGACCATCTCATAACTGACAAACTCTTCTGAAAATTAGGACAATGACAGACAAGACAATATCAGAGTTACATATAAAAAAGATTAATTTTATAAAGATTCTGTCAATTCATGAAACGAAATATCACAAGTCTATTAGATTTAAATTCAAATCCCATTTCTTTTTCCAACAATCTAAAGTCCCCCCCACCCCCGTCATCAATTCTCTTTGCCATATTTTAATTTTGTATATAATAAGATTATCTAGTTCTCTATATTCATTAACTATTTGCATCCAATTTTCCAATGTTGGGATCACTTCTGATTTCCACAATTTAGCTATGAAGATTCTAGCCACTGCCACAAAAAATAAAAGGACTCTCTAGTATTTGTTTTCATCTTGTGGTCTAAGAATCCTGGTCATATTAAGTATATAGCTTTCGATTCATTGGAAATTTTATTCCAAATGTTTCTGAATTGGGTTTTTTATATTTTGCACAATTAAAGGTCTTAGGGGCTTTCTATATTGGCAGGAAAGTGTGACATGAAGTTGCCTTTTCCTTAATGCTTAGCAGCTGCACCGCAGCCTTTAGATGGAGCTGTGCTGTTTCACAGTTTTTAAAAAAGAAGCTGGGAAAACCAGCACCTTTTTAAAGGCGCTTCTTCTCCCCTAAAACGCAAAAAAAGTGTTTTCATGGCACACTTTCCCTTTTTCTCATCTAAAGGCTAGACTTTCATGCAGCCATGAACACACTTCTTTTTGCCAATCTAGATCAGGCCTAGAGATTCAAAATGGATCCCCAACATAAAACATAGTTTGTTTTGATAGCAGGTGAGAACTTGGAATTTATGTATGTGTTATACTATGAAAGTTAAATAAAATTCGAGTTTTGATGGTAATTAAAGACAATTACAATTTACATTAGCTACATTTGGAGTTTTGCTGGTTAATTGTCTAATACTTACCAAAGATTATGGGTCTTTTAGTATGAAAGTAAATATATTCTTTGAGAATTCAAGATCAAAGGAAGATTTGTTATGGGCCAATCAAGACAAGAAAACAAACTTGAATATTTACAAGTGTTTTATTTGTATTTGTATTTTGTTTTATATGAAAATGAAGACTATTGGGGGGAAAAAGAATATCAGAATTAAGAGAGGAGGGTGGTAGCCCCTGTTCACCCCTCCCTTTTTGAGATTAAATTAATAATGTTGGTGTGAGGGACCTGAGCAGGACCTTGTTGCAAGTGCCTCAGATCCATGGAACACTTTGATGCCTATTCATAGGAGCTACCAAAGAAGAGATTGTAGAGGAACTGTCTTGAGGAAATCAGTGGAAGCAGATAGTCAGACAAAGGACTGTCGAAAATATATTCCATTAAACATGTGTAAAAATATTTGGATTGACAAGTGTCATCATATCCTGTGAGACTGCCACAGAGTGCTAAGTCGGAGCCCATGGCATGATGCAAGCTAACTGCAGAGGTTGCTTCATGCTGTGTGGCACCAGGAGATGGCCCACAACCAATACAGTATAGAGGTCACATGTGGATTGGTGTGGATTGGATTGGAGTAACGTGAAGCTCATGGAAGTCAGAGAGGAGAGCTTGGAAATATTTGTATTATATTGCAACTCAAGCTAAAGAACCTCCAAGGACTTGAATGAAATCAACTTTGTGTGTGAGTTATTTTTAAGCATGGAAAGTGGTCAGTGAATTGGCTATACATATATAGTGCACTGTGTTACATATACAGTGCTCCAGAAGTAGCAATGGCATGCACTGAAAGAAGTAATGTCATGCATGCTTGTGGCGCACTCACTGCCCCTTGCCATAGGATCTAGCATACACTGTATTTCCCTTATATATGTGTGTGTGCGTGTGAGGGACGGGGTCCAGAATATAAGGGAAGAGCCCACTGTTTCTGGATATTTGCTTCTGTATTCTGCTATGTTATTTTTGAGTTGCATTATCTGGGAGCATTATCCTCAGATTGTGCTGTACATTGGCATATGGACAGGTTGCTTACCTGTAATAGTATTTCTTCGAGTGGTCATCTGCGAATACATATGAAATGGGTTGTACTGCGCCTGTGCAGTCGAATTTGGAGCTTTCTGGAATCACTGGCCAAAGTAGAGCTTGCAACTCTTTGCAACTTTTTGGTGGTAGATCCGCCCCTCCTCTATATAAGCCCAGTTCCTGCTCTTTCCCCAGTTCCTTTTTTGGAATCCTTAGAATCCTTAGAATCTTGAGAGCAATAGTGCCTCATTAAACTATAGATTCCAAGATTCCACTGAGCATTGCTCTGAAAAACAAACTACGTGTGAAAGGGATCAAGGAGTCCTAGTAGACCACAAGTTGAACATGGGTCAGTAGTGTGATGCAGCAGCTAAAAAGGTTTATATAGAGGAGGGGCGGAGCTTTTGTGGAAATGTTTCAGTCCAGGATTGTGTGGAAGGGTTGCACCTGAGTGAGGAAGCCCATGCTTTGCAGGAATCCAGTCCCAAATCCAGTCTCTGGCAGCATTGTCTTCCCAGAAAGTGGAAGGTGGCTTTCCAGGGGCCTCCTTGGGGATGGGGGACAACTTATTTGGCCACTGGGAGAATGAGGAGTCACCAGGCCAGACAGCCTGACCCAGCAGAACCCTCCATGCTCCAGTGTTCCTCCGGGTGGAATCAGGCTACAACTGGCCATTCACTGACCCATGTCCTCCCATAGAGTTGTGGAAGCCATCCCAAATGGCCATTCCATGCCTGGTGAGAGCCTTGGGTCCGAGGTACTGGAGAAGCATCCAGCTTTGTTTCTGTATCCACAAGCAAAATAAAGACATCTTCCTCTCTGGGCCATTGGGGAACTCTGCAGGTTTCAGCAGATGAAGCACTCATTTCACATCTAGGTACAGGGACATGGCCAGAACCCTCTCCAATTCCCCATCCCATGATCCCCCATCACTCTCATAAAGCATGGAGTGTCTGTGGTGCAGGGGAGTTGCAGTGAATCTATGCTAGGTCCAGGGGAGCATTGGTTGGTTAAGAGGGAGGCAGGGGATGCCCATCTCTACATTGCCCAAAGGAGGCAGATATCACCTGCGTATGGCACCAACACGACGGTGTTCTTTGCGTCTTTGAGTACTGCAGGGTTTCTTGCCAAACCAAGCCTAACTCTGGTCTCTTTTCCCAGGAACTGCATCTCTGCCCACTTGCACACAGCTTTGGGGCATCTCTTGCTGGAAGTGACCGAAGTGCAGGGCCACCAGGATCCCCCTGTCCACCTGATGGCTGACACGAAGGCCAAGCGGAGGGAGTTGGGCTCCATCAGAAAGAGGCAGCAAAGCAACAACAACTCCTTGGTGAGTCTGCAGACTGACTATTAGATTCATGTGTGTCACTGCTGGGCCAGCTCGTGAAAGCAAGCAAAGAACATACTATCCCAGTTTGGCAGAGACAGTCCTTGTTAAGCCTCTATCACCCCACTTTTTCAGAGGCTTTAAAATGTTCCAATTTTTCTTTTCTCCTCCCACTTTCCCCCATCTCTTCCTGCTAACTTTGGTTGCTGCAAAATGAGTTCCAAGGAGTCTGCACCTCATCAACTCAAAAGTGGAGAGAGGAGAGAAGGGGGCAGGGTCTTGCTCTTGCCAGGAGGCTGAGGCAAAAGCAAACTGCTCTGCCTTTCCTCGCTTATGTGATCTTCCTCATAAACAACTTTGGCCACATTCACCACCTTCTGGTTTTGCTTGTCCACATGTGTCTTGCTCTTCCCATCTGTGAAATGGTGGGGGTTATGGGAGAACATCTTTGGACCTAAGTTGGGGGCGAGCCCAGTGGCCCTCAAGGCCACAAGGCTCCCCAGAACTCTTTTTTAAAAATGACATTTGCCTCTGAAATTTGGCAACAAATAGCTAAATACATGATCATTCTTTGGTGTTGGGATAGTTGGTATATTAACTAATAATCAATAGCCCATAAATGGCTTAAATTATATTGTTTATTATATTTATCTTATTCCGAATGGATTCAAGACTAACTGGATCTCAAAGGCAGTAGCTTTTTTCTTGCTAACAGAATTTAAAGTTTATTTCCTAGACTGAACTCTGAAGCGATGAAACAATATTTGGGAAGTACTATGTGCTTTCCTCCCTTTTTATTAATCACTCTCTGGATGAGGGCAATTTTGTATTGCAGGTGACCTTTGCAGATGTGGCAGTATATTTCACTGAGGATGAATGGAAACTGTTGACTAACAAGCAGAAATGGTTGTACAGCTATGTGATGATGGAGAATTATGACAATGTGGCCTCTGTGGGTAAGGAACCTGAATAATAATAATAATAATAATAATAATAATAATTTGTATCCCACTTCTCTCTGTATTGGATCGTGGTGGGTAACAACAGTTAAAAACAGTAAAAATCCAACATATTTAAACATTAAAACCATTAATGAATCCTATGAGGGCCCTTTCATGCTACATTAACATGTTGCTATGATTCCACATTGGAATTATAGAATTGACATAGATCACAAGGTCCATCTGGTTCAACCCCCTTCTGCCATGCAGGAATACACATTCAAAGCACCCAGAAAAGAGATGGCCGTCCAGCCTCTGTTTAAAGACCTCCAAAGAAGAGGACTCCGTCAAACTCTAAAGGAGTATATTCGACTGCGAATAGCTCTTTTTGTCAGGAAGTTCCTCCTAATGTTTAGGTGGAATCTCTTTTCCTCTAGCTTGTATTTATTGTTCCATGTCCTTTTCTCTAGAGCAGCAGAAAGCAAGCTTTCTCAATCCTCAATATGACACCTTTCCAAATATTTAAACATGGGCATTGTATCCACTCTTTACCTTCTTCCTCCTAGATATGCAAGATAAACATACCTAACTCCCTAATGCGCTCCTGAAAGGGTTTGATAGTTTCCAGACCCTTCACCATTTTGGTTGCCCTGCTCTGGACATGCTCCAGTTTCTCCACATCCTTTTTAAATTGTGGTGAACAGAACTGGACACATTATTCCAAGTGAGGCCTGGCCAAGTCACTAATTATTTCCCTTGATCTAGACACTATATTTGTATTGATGCTGCCTAGAATCTCATTGGCCTTTTTAGCTGCTGCATCACACTACTGATCCATGTTCAACTTGTGGTCTACTAGCACTCCTAGATCCCTTTCACACGTAGTTTGATTTTCAGAGCAATGCTCAGTGGAATATTAAAATCTATAGTTTAATGAGGCACTATTGCTCTCAAGATTCTAAGGATTCTATATATAAAGCGGCCCCTTTTTATCCGCTGGGGTTTTGTTCCTGGACCCTCCGTGGATAACAAAATCCGAGTATGTTCAAGTCTCATTAAATATAACGGCACGACAAAATGGTGACCAATACATAAAATGGAAAATCAAGGGTTTGCTATTTGGAATTTATACTTTTTGGTAATATTTTCAAATCGTGAATGATCAAATCCATGGATTAAAAAGAAACATGTATAAGGAGGGCCAATTGTACGTAGATATATATAAGTGTATGTGTATATATATATATATATATATATATCTTCTTCGTGGTCTCTGCAAATCATACAAAAGGTTTGCACTGTGCTTGTGCAGTCGAATTCAGAACTTTCTGGAACCACTGGGCAAAGTAAAGCTTTCAACTCTTTGCAACTTTTTGGCAGTAGCTCCGCCCTTCCTCTATATAAGCCCAGTTCCCGCTCTTTTCCCCAGTTCATTTTTTCCCGCCACGTAGGCTACTCGAAAGGAACAGTGTTGGAATCACTCGGTATTGTCTCATTTGGTTTTTTGATCTTCAGCTTGCTTTTTGACCATTCTCTCTAGTCTTTGACTCGGCTCCTGTTCTGACCACTCGGCTTGTTGACCTCGATTTTGGACTGTTTTTTTGGACTTGATGTCTCCAGCTCCATTCAAGTACTGTGCTGTTTGTGGGGCCAAGGTCCCTCACACGGACCCCCACAACAAGTGCCTGATCTGTCTGGGCGAAGCTCATGACACCCAGAGCTCTGATCCCTCACCCAGATCCCTCACTCCGCAGGCACGGAAGAACCGGGCTTCCTGCCTGAAATCCTATCTGCTGGATCGAGCTTTGGCCCCACAGACTCTTCCATAGTCTTCCGCTCTGGTCTCGACCTCCAAGACTCTGGTTTCATCCTCCACGATGCCTCGTGAGTCTGCGGAGAAGACAACTTCTGGTTCCCTTGCTGGTCCTGCCTCCAAGTCCCGACGGGAGACAGAGTCTCACCCGGCCGAGAAATCGGCTAAGAAGACAGTTGAAAAGTCCAAGTCCTCCAGGAATAAGGGAAAGGACAAGCCCAAGTCGGGCAAGGACCGCAGGCATGTGAGTCGGAGTAAGAAAGGAAAAGTTCCTTTTCAGGGCTCAGCAGATGGCTCTTCCTCCAAGAAGGTGGACAGCTTCAAAGCCTCTTCTAAGAGGAAGCATTCCTCTGAGGGTGAATCTCTCCGGAATAAAGCCCACTCTGACTCTGAAAGGGGATCCGAGCTGCCACGTGCTTTGACACCGAAGCAGACTCCCTCCGCCGAGAGGCCGGCCTCCGTACCGACCGCCTCCGTACCAAGGGAAGTGTGTCCTCAGGCCCAGCCTCTTCAGGTCCAGCCTCCTCGCCGTGAAAGGTCCATCCCTCCCAGCCTCACGCCTGCCCAACGCTCCCCCCAGCAGAGCCAGTGGTCATCGGGGTCTCCTACTCCAATGGCCAAATTGGAGGAGGAACGGGAGTATTACTATGACAGTGAGACGGGGAAGTACTTTGTGGCTGTCGACCCTTCAACTCTCGACAGACCTCAGGGCAAATGATGGCGTCCACTGGATGTGTTGGCCAAGGTCTCAGGAGAGGCGAGGGTGACCACTCCGACCCCGGAGGATGATGCCCACAGGGGTGATGCTGCCATCCAGATTGCTTGTTCTCCATCCAGTTCGGCCCTCTACCTGGAAACCAGTTCGGGTTCGGAGGAGGAGGCGCTCAAAGGTGAAAGTTCTGTCCCGTCGCCTGTCGATACCGATACGGAGGAGCAGAAGCCACTCTCCGTCCACGGTTTGTACCAGCCTGACCCGGTGTCCCTGATGGACAATGTACATGATTTTGGGGAGAACCTGATCATAATGGCCAATGCCCTCGAACCTCTGGCCACTTGGACTGAAGAACAGGCCCTGGATCCTGTTGAGGGGCGGGTGCAAGGATCAGCCCCGTCCTTAGCTGCCATCCCTTTTCTGCCATCGCTTAAAAACATAGCAAAGAGGTCTTGGCAGAACCCAACATCGATCCCCTCGACTTTGAGGAAAATAGATTGCTACAGGATTGCTCCTTCATCGGCATCGTGGCTCCACTCACACCCGCCTTAGAACTCTGCAATTGTGGAGGAATCCCAGAAGTCCTTCACCCCAAAGACTTCCTCGTCTCCCTCTGACCGTGAGTCCAAGAAAGTGGACGGGCTGGCCAAGAAGTCCATTGAGGTTTTGGCCTTGGGGCTCTGGGTGTCGAACTACAATGCCTGCATGGGAGCATACATCCAGTACCTCATGGAGAGGATGTCCCCCTTATTGGCTGACCTCCCTCAGGACAAAAGCCCAGCTGCCCACCAGCTGAAAGACGAGGTCCATACCATGGCTTGCCTGATGATCACCTCAGCCAGAAACACTGCGAATTGTTCGGCCAAGTCCATGGCCTGTGCAATTGCCCTCCGAAGACATGCCTAGCTCCATGCTTCAGATTTGACACCGCATACAAAGGCCGGCATAGAAGACATGCCGTTCGATGGCGAGGGCTTGTTTGCCAAGGACACCAACGAGCTGCTGAACTTCAAGTACCGGATGCAGACAGACGCTAAGAAACATGGCATGTCCACTTCGCAGCAGGCCTTCTCCCGAAGACGTTTTGGGGGCCAGAGGTCTTCCTTTGTCCAGGGCCAGAGGTCCTTCGCTCAGGAGAGGCAGTACCGGCGCCAGGACACAAGGCAGAGGTTCCCTTCTCAGTCGTCTTCCTCGTCGGGCAGGTGGATGCAGTCCCAATACCGGAGGCCCTTCCCGAAGAAGTCCGACTCCGAACCTGGTAAAAAGTGACAATGAAGTGTGCCTGCGTGCTCCTTTGCCTCCGTTGCTTGCCCCCTCTTTTTGGACCCTTCCACAATACCTGAACCCAAATCACCACCAACTCCTGGGTTATGACCATCATATCAAGGGGATATGCCCTCGAGTTTAAAAAACTCTCATCTACTGGAGCTCTTGTTTCCACACACACACACACACCCATCATCCACCCTCCTCGATGAAGTATGCACTCTTTTGAAGTGGGGAGATTTCCCCACTGGACTCTTCCCAGGCTCATTGGGCCTTTTTCTCCCGGTACTTTACATTACTGAAGCCGGATGGAAGACTCCATCCCATTCTGGATCTCCGGCAGCTGAACTACTTTCTTGCTTACAAGAAGTTCAGGATGGTAACCCTTGCCTGTATTCTAACTCTGTTGCACCAGGGCCTGTGGTTCACCACGATAGACCTGAACGGCGCTTACTTCCAAGTTGCCATCCGGGAGAAGCACCGAAGGTTCCTCTCCTTCGCCATCATGACGGACATGTACCATTACAACGTCTTACCCTTCAGTTTGGCCAAAGCACTGAGGGTTTTCACCAAGTGCATGGCCCCAGTGGTCGCCTATCTCCATCAGCGAGGGTCAAGAGTCTTCCCCTACCTAGACAACTGGCTGTTCACTGCAGACTCAAAGGAAGGCTTGTGCCAGGACCTTTCCTTCGCTCTCTCCCTCTTGCAATCTCTCGACTCTGAAGCCTCCATCACTTACCTGCCAGAGGACCGTTTCCAGTCCCTGTCAAAGGCTGTCCTGCACTGCGGCTCCAGAAGAGAGGTTCGGGCCCGAGACATCCAAGTGGCGCTCGGACACATTGCCTCGACGACCTTTGTCACTCCATGGTCAAGACTTTGGTTTCTGCCCCGGCAGTCTTGGGTCTTCGACCCGTTGACAGACCTTCCTGGCAAATGGCTAATGGTACCAAGGCCAGTCTCTTGGTCCGTTTCGTGGAGGCTAGACTCCCAAAACGTCTGTGCCAGTATGCCCTTTGTGCCTCGAGATCCTCACCCTAAAGTCACCCTAAACACGGACGCCTCCCTGGAAGGTTGGGGAGCGCACACGTCGGGCCTAATGATAAGGTACAAGTGGTCATCAAGACCTCCACATCAAAACCCTGGAGATGTTGACTGTGGAGAAGGCTCTAAAGGTCTTTGAACCCGAGCTTCTCGGCAAGGTAGTACAGCTTCTGACGGAAAACACCATCGTCATGTACTACATCAACAAAGAAGGAGGGACCAGGTCACCAACTCTGCTGGAGATAATTCTTTGCATTTGGCACTGGTGCATACCGAGGGACATTGTTCTCCAGGCAGTCCACCTCCCAAGAGAAGACAACGTCCTGGCCAACCAGTTCAGCAGGTCCAGTTCGCAGTGCCACGAATGGACTCTGCTTCTGGAGATGGTGGTGGATCTCTTCTCGAGATGGGACACCCCCTCGGATCAACCTGTTTGCGTCGGAGACCAACTCCCAGTGCATCTGGTTCTGCTCCTGGGACCAGTCCCATCGCTCCCTGGGGAATGCCTTTCTCCACAGCTGGATGGGGAATTCCTATATTCCTTCCCACCATTGCCACTCATCACGAGAGTCGTCTCCAAGATGTGAAGAGACCAGGCGGACGCCATCCTGAGCACGCCCTGGTGGCCAGGCAGCCGTGGTTCCCGTCCCTGCTTCACCTGTCCCTGAGGAGGTTTCTGTGGATCGAGCTAAGGTCCGATCTCCTCACTCTTCAGGAGGGTTGAGTTCGACATCCGGACATTGATGACCTGCCACTGGTGGTGTGGAGACTCTGGCCTTAGCAGACCTTCCTGCTCTGGTACGGCAAGTAATAATAATAAACTTTTATTTATATACCGCCCTTCCTACGATCAGGGCGGTGTACAACATAAGAAATAGCCATTATAAAATGATTAAAACAATATTAAAACAATAAGACAATTACGATTACAATAGCAGTATGTCAGGGCCTGGACCCAACAGGGGGAGGGGGAAATCACTATAAAGGAAAGTGTCAGGGGTATGCTTGCTCGAACAAGTATGTTTTTAGACCCCTTTTAAATGAAGTAAGGGAGGCGGCCAGATGGAGCTCAATGGGCAGGGAGTTCCAGAGGCTAGGGGCCGAGGTGGAAAACGCTCTCTTTATAGTTGTTGATAGTTTAGCCTCTGGAACTCTGAGTAGCTGTTGCCCAGTAGATCTAAGTGTGCAGGGTGGATTATGTGGGGAGAGGCGGTCCTTCAGGTACTCTGGGCCCAAGCCATTTAGGGCTTTATAGGTGATAACCAGCACTTTGTACTGAGCCCGGAAGCGAATAGGCAGCCAATGAAGATCTTTCAATATTGGTATTATGTGAGAGGCCCTGGGAACTCCAGTGACCACCCGAGCTGCCATGTTCTGCACTAGTTGCAGCTTCCGAGTATGATACAAAGGCTGCCCCATGTAGAGCGCATTGCAGAAATCCAACCGAGAGGTTACCAGGGCATGTACTACTGTTTCAAGGTCCCTCCGGTCCAGGTAGGGACGCAGCTGGCGTATCAGCCGAAGCTGAAAGCAGGTGCTCCTGATTGTCGCATCCACCTGAGAAGTAAGATGGAGCGACGAATCAAGGAGCACCCCCAGACTGCGTACAGTGTCCTTCACGGGGAGCGTGAGCCCGCTCAGGACAGGTGGAACCACCTCCATCCCTGGGCCGGGAGAACCTATCACGAGTACTTCAGTTTTCTCTGGATTCAGGCTGAGTCTGTTTTTCCTCATCCAGTCCATTACCAATTCCAGACAGGCCACGAGAGGAGCGACGCCATCCCTGGTCACTGCATCAGTCGGAGACATAGAGAAGATTATTTGGGTGTCATCAGTGTACTGATAACCCCGCGCCCCATGCCTCCGGATGATCTCTCCCAGCGGTTTCATGTAAATGTTAAAGAGCATGGGGGACAGAATGGCTCCTTGAGGGACCCCAGATCTGAGGGCCCTCTTGTCGGAGCACACGTCCCCCAGCTGCACCATCTGGAACCTCCCAGAGAGGTAGGACCGGAACCACTGGAGCTCAGTGCCTCCAATTCCCACCTCTGCCAGGCGCTCCAGAAGGATACCATGGTCGATGGTATCGAAAGCTGCTGAGATGTCCAAAAGCACCAACAGGGACACGCTACCCCTGTCGATGCCCAGACGGAGATCATCGACCAGGGCGACCATGGCAGTCTCAACCCCGTAGCCCACCCGAAAACCGGTTTGAAATGGATCTAGAAAATCCGTTTCATCCAAGATCGATTGAAGTTGGAATGCAACCGTGCTCTCGATCACCTTCCCCAAAAATGGCAGTAGCGAGACTGGCCAATAATTGTTATGAACCAGGGGGTCGAGGGAGGGCTTTTTTAATATAGGTTTTATAATGGCCAATTTAAGATTGTCAGGAAACTGCCCTTCCCTCAGAGATGAATTGATAATCCGGTGTAACAATAGTTACAGCCGGTCCCCCCGTGCCACTAGCCATGAGGGACAGGGATCGAGGGAGCAGGTTGTCTTCCTAACACTTCTAAGGATCTTGTCCACATCCTCGGTACCGACAGACTCAAACTGATCCAGTGTAACCAAGTCCACGGAAGCTCTGGACACCTCTGTTCTGGATTCTGCTTCAACACTGGCGTCCAGACCTTTGTTTATCTGAGAGATTTTATCCGCGAAGAAGTTGTTAAATTGGTCACAGCAGGCCTTAGTAGGTTCAAGGATCTGGTTCGGGACAGGAGAGAGCTGAGTTAGCTCCCTCACTACCCTGAACAACTCTGCTGGACGCAACTCCGCGGACGCGACGCGAGCAGCGTAGAACGAATTCTTAGCTGCTTGTGTCACCTCTCCATAGACCTTCAAGAGGTGGTCTAGGAGAGCCTTGTCGGATAAACGCTGGTGTTTCCGCCAGGCATGCTCTAGCCGTCGCAGAGCCCGCTTCCTGGCCCGGAGATCTTCTGTATACCAGGGCTTCTTATTGGAAGCAGGTCTGAGAGGGGGCTTGGGAGCGATACTGTGTATAGCCCTGGAGAGATCCGTGTCCCAGGTGTTAACTAGGGCATCAACAGTGTCGCCGTCACTTCCTACCATATATCCCTCTAGGGCTTCTTGGAACCTATCAGGTTCCATCAGCCTTCGAGGGTGGACCATTCTAATAGGTACGCCACTCCCGGGGGGGGGGGGATCTGGGTTGATGCCTTGATACTTGCCTCCACCAGGAAATGGTCCGTCCATGAGAGGGCAGAAATGTTAGTAATTTCCGCCCACGGAGTTTCCATGTCAGTACAGAAAACCAAATCAAGAGTATTCCCCGCGAAATGCGTTGGACCCATGACAAGCTGAGACAGGCCCATGGCTGTCATGGTATCCATGAATTCCCGAGCCGCACCGAATGGAACATTGTTGGCCGCGAGGGGGATGTTGAAGTCCCCCAGGACTAAAAGCCTAGGGGACTCCAGCACCAGCTCCGAGACCAACTGTGTCAGCTCATTAAGGGAGTCCGTTAGCGCATGGGGTGGCCGGTAGACCAACAGAATCCCTAGACTGTCTCTAGCCTTCAGGGTCAGGTAAATACACTCGATATAGGAAGTCTGACGAACATGGTTCCTGGTTAGAGACAAGGTGTTTTTATGCACCAAGGCAACACCCCCCCCCCGCCCACCTAACCTGTTCTGGTCCATCACCGAGTACCCGGAAGGGAGGACCTGAGCCCACACAGCGTCCCGTTCAGGCCCAAGCCAGGTCTCGGTTATGCACGCCAGGTCACAGTTGTTGTCCTCTATCAGGTCGTGTAGAGCGTGGGACTTGTTCTTAATGGACCTGGCGTTGCACAGGAGCAGAGACAGGGTTTGTGGTACGGTTGGAGTGACCCTCAGGTCCCTTTGGTTAGGAGAAGGGCTGGAAGAAGAGATAGGTATTAAGTATCTATCTCGTCTTCCCTTGGAACACTGGCCCATACTCCTACCGCCATACCTCCCCTTGCCCCACACTACTTGGATAGGAGCCCCATTCATCTTAAGAAGATTATCTTCTGCTATCTCTACTGACCTACTCCCCATATCCATGTCCCCTACCCTCCAAAATTGGTGTGTCAGGTAATATAGGGGATGTAGTTGGCTTTAACATCCCGACACCCCAACGACATGCTCTCTCAGCCAGTATTGTTTCCCCGGCATACTGCTACATTATGCTACCTGGTTGCAACATTATGACAAATATGGAGGGAGGCCAGTGAGCCAGTAAAAAGAGACACAGCTCCCACCGGTATCTCCTCCCCCTACAGTCCTGCGCAATCCAGACAGCCCGATAATGTTCGTAATATTCCTATCACCCGCGCCGGGGGTTAAAGAGCCCGGTGGGCCGTCCGGAGAAAAAAAGGACACTCCCACCGGCATCTACTCCCCCCATTCCCAGATCTTCTACACAGCTGTGGTTGTTTCAGCGATGGGCTCTTCCCGGGGCCCGGCGAGCCGGCTTTTCAAGGAGAGCGCCACTCTCACCGGCGCTCCACCCCCCGAGTCTTCCTCAGAGCAGCGCAGCTGTGTTGGTCCGGTGCTGGGGATGGCTCTTCCTGGGGCCCAGCGAGCCAGCTTTTCAAGGAGAGCGCCACTCTCACCGGCGCTCCACCCCCCCCCCCGAGTCTTCCTCAGCGCAGCGCAGCTGTGTTGGTCCGGCGCTGGGGATGGCTCTTCCTGGGGCCCGGCGAGCCGGCTTTTTGAAGAGAGCGCCACTCTCACCGGCGCTCCGCCTCCCCCGAGTCTTGCCTCAGCGCAGCGCAGCTGTGTTGGTCCGGCACTGGGGATGGCTCTTCATCCTGTGATCCTGGCGGCCCACAAACCGGCTACCAAGAGGTCTTACTCCTGTAAGTGGAAGCGGATTCTTTGGTTCCTGGCTTCAAGGAACCTCTCCCCTTCCAGGGTGGTGACACTGGTCATCATGGAGTTCCTGATGACACTGGTCTAGTTGGGCCTTTGCCTTAATTCCATCAAGTGTTACCTTTCTGCTATTAGTCCCCATTTTCAGTTTCAGAGGAAACCTTCTTTATTTAAGGACCCCCTGGTGAAGGGGTTCTTGAAGGGCTTCAACAACTTGCACGCGCGGGTCTCGGTACCGACACCGGCCTGGAACCTTGGGGTTGTTTTGTTTTGTCTTGGATCCAAGCCCTTTGAACTGATGGCTACTGGCGACTTAAGGCTGCTGACTTGGAAGACAGCCTTTCTGGTAGCTATCACCTCCACCTGCCATGCGGGCGAGCTTTGTGCCTTGCGGAGTGACCAGCCTTTCCTTAGGTTTCATAGGGACAAGGTTGTCCTCCGTACCGACATTACATTACCTTTTTGCCTAAGGCAGTGTCTGCCTTTCATATGTGCCAAGACATTGTGCTCCCGACCCTGGCCCCGAACTCGACCACCGATACCGAGCGCCGTTTGCACTCCTTGGATGTTCGGAGGGTTCTTGTCTTCTATTTGGACAGAACTTCGGGTTCGAACCGCTCTGACAGACTGTTCCAGTGCTATTCAGAGCCAAAGAAGGGACTACCTGTGAATGCTCAGAGATTTTCTAAATGGATGGCCGGTACCATCCACCTCTGCTATGATCTGTCGGGTAGAACTCTCCCGGCCAGGGTCAGGGCACGTGCAACTAGGGCGGTAGCGACATCCTGAGCTTTTCTGACTGGATCTATAAGGCTGCTGTCTGGTCCCAACCAATGACTTTTATCAAACATTATAGGTTGAACACCAGAGCAAGAACTGATGCAGCCTTTGGCTATATATGTATAGGGAATGCACTGACCACTTTCCATGCTTAAAAATAACTCACAGACACAGTTGATTTCATTCAAGTCCTTGGAGGTTCTTTAGCTTGAGTTGCAATATAATACAAATATTTCCAAGCTCTCCTCTCTGACTTCCATCAGCTTCACATTACTTCAATCCAATCCAATCCACACCAATCCACATGTGACCTCTATACTGTATTGGTTGTGGGCCATCTCCTGGTGCCACACAGCACGAAGCAACCTCTGCAGTTAGCTTGCATCATGCCATGGGCTCTGACTCAGCACTCTGTGGCAGTTTCACAGGATGTAATGACACTTGTCAATCAAAATATTTTTACACATGTTTAATGGAACATTTTTTCAACAGTCCTTTATCTGACTATGTGCTTCCACTGATTTCCTCAAGACAGTTCCTCTACAATCTCTTCTTTGGTAGCTCCTATGAATAGGGATCAAAATGTTTCATGGATCTGAGGCATCTGCAAGAAGGTCCTGCTCGGGTCGCTCACACCAACATTATTAATTTAATCTTAAAAAGGGAGGGGTGAACAGGGGCTAGATCTAGGGGTACCACCCTCCTCTCTTAATTCTGATATTTGTTTCCCCCCCCAATAGTCTTTATTGTCATATAAAACAAAATACAAATACAAATAAAACACTTGTAAATATTCAAGTTACTCTTCTTGTCTTGATTGGCCCATAACAAATCTTCCTTTGATCTCGAATTCTCAAAGAATATATTTACTTTCATACTAAAAGACCCATAATCTGTGGTAAGTTTGAGGCAATTAACCAACAAAACTCCAAATGTAGCTAATGTAAATTGTAATTGTCTTTAATTACCATCAAAACTCGAATTTTATCTAACTTTCATGGTATAACACATACACAAATTCCAAGTTCTCACCTGCTATCAAAACAAACTATGTTTTATGCGGTGGATCCATTTTGAACCTCTACAAAATATAAAAATATGAATATATAAAATAATATTAAAAACCTAATTCAGCAAACATTTGGAATAAAATATCCAAAGAATCCAAAGCTATATTTACTTAATATGACCTGAATTCTTAGACCACAAGATGTAAACAAATACTAGAGAGTCATTTCATCTGTTGTGGCAGCGGCTAGAATCTTCATAGCTAAATTTTGGAAATCAGAAGTGATCCCAACATGGGAAAGTAGGATGCAAAAAGTTAATGAATACAGAGAACTAGATAGTTAATCCTGTTATATACATAATCAAAATATGGCAAAGAGAATTGATGACTGGGTGGGGAGGGGGACTTTAAATTGTTGGAAAAAGAAATGGGGTTTGAATTTAAATCTAATAGATGTGTGATATTTCTTTTCATGAATTGACTGAATCTTTATAAAATTAACCTTTTTTTTATATGTAACTCTGATATTGCCTTGTCTGTCATTGTCCTAATTTACAGAAGATTTTGTCAGTCATGAGAGGGTCCACACAAGAGAGAAGCCATACAAATGCCAGCATTGTAGGAAAAGTTTTTCTAGGAAGTCAAACCTAGAAAACCTGTGAAGGGTTGAATTGAAACCATTCATGGAGGTTTCAGCTCAAACCATCATGAAACCTGCGCCTGCCCTTCAAGGCAGAGGAGCAGGGCCATGACAGAACTTGGCAACCCTGCCCACTTGGTCAGAAGAAGAAGAAGACAGGAGCCCCAGGGTTCCATTTCTGCTCTGGATTCCAGGCCTGGCTTGTTGACAGAGTTTCCTCGGAGACCCCATAGTCTCCATCTCGGTTCTGGAGGTCTTGGTTTCAGGTCTTCTCAGGCAATTTTGGCAAAGTCAGAGGTCTTTTCAGGCAACCTTGGCTTTGCAATGGCTGCGATTCCCAAGGTGAGTGATAGACAATGATTATTACAGTCACAGACCTTACAAAAGCAGAGCTATTGGTTTTGCTTCAAATACTTTTAGGGGTGCTGGAACATAGGAAAAGACCTTTTTATCTGAAATACCTTTGGATGACCACTGAGGACTTTTGAGCATTACTAGCCATATAGTCACCATGAGCTTTCTTTATGACACCTCTTCCAGGGAGACGCTTTTGCCGGCTTCTTTTTGCTCCCTCCAGGGACCTGATCGGCGCTGCTGTGTGCGGTTGCTGCGGCTCTGATCCGGGCCGAAAAGGGGTGGCTCCATGCTGCCCATCTGTAAAGCCCCTTAATTCCCATTAATTTCTTTTTGAGGCTACTGAGATCTTTTAGGGGAATGGAAACTTTTGCTGTTATGCCATGGAGTAAAGTCAAGGCCAGCTGGAGTTATTCTAGTCTCCATTTTTTCATGTGCAATAACCATTTCTCACTCCACCTGTTAAAAGGTCCAGGCATGTCTTCACTTTGAAAACCCTGACAATTCTTGTTTGATAGGTTTTCCATGAAACAGGGAAAGTAAGAAAGAAATGTGAAGTCAAAGACCAGAATCCATAGAGTTTTGTGGGGTTTTTGGATAATGTGGCCATGTTCTAGAAAAGTTTTTTCCTGATGTTTTGCCAGCATCTGTGGGTGGCATTTTCTGCAGATATTGATAGATGTAAATTTACAGCGCTATATAAATAAAGGTTAATAATAAAAAAAAAATAAAAAAATAAAGGTTTTCACAGACCATACAGAAGCCGAGCTTTTGGTTTTGCTTCAAATACTTTCAGGGCTGCGAGAAGGCAGTGACCCCCTTTATTACTGAAACACTTTTGGATGGCCAATGAAGATCGTTATTAGCAATATCATCACCATAAGTGGAAAATTCCCCGTAGGTATTTGAAGCAAAAAACATACTCTGTTTGATGGTTATCTGTAATCCAAAGAGAGTGTGTTTATTTGTAACCAACTGCTGCAACACTCTGTTGACTCATGTTCAACTTGTGTTCTACTTGGACTCCTAGATCCCTTTCACATGAAATTACCTTAGGCCAGGTGTCCCCCATCCTATATCTATGCATTTCATTTTTTCTACCTAGGAGCCAGCAAAGAGAGGCAGCAAAGAGATGGGAAGGGCCCTGCGGCCAAGCATAAAAAACTCATGCACATAAACTTGTGTTCCTTTTCATCTGCATAATTCAGATCTCTTTAACCTCTATGTCCAGGATCGGAACATCCACCTGTGCACTTTGCATAGCCCAGATCTTGGGGGTTGACTGGCAAATTCTCCACCAAACGGTTTTGGGAAATTTGAAGTTGAAGGCTTTAATGGCCCGCATCCATAGATTTCTGTGAGTTTTTCGGGCCCTATGGCCATGTTCTGGAAGTGTTTATTCCTGACTTTTCGCCTGCATCTGTGGCTGGCATCTTCAGAGAATGCAGGCATGGAAGAGAGTGGGGTATATACACACTGTGTGACCCTGGGTAGGGAGGAGTGATTTCCATCTTAATCTGTGTCTTCTTCTGTTGTGGATGGCAGGGCCTAAGAGTGGAAGATATGCAAAGAGGATTATTGTCTGCTTAAATAGTGTTTTTTGTCTTTTGGGAAAACCCCTGACCTTGGGTTATTTCTCCTTTGCATGTGCTGAGTCTTCGCCCCTTATCGGATGAGGGTTTTGGCAGCGTGAGTCCAGAGTCACTCTGCATCCATGCAAGTGAATTCACATGAATGTGCATTGAATTATCACACGTGAATGCTGTTCCTATGAAGCCATTCCAATGCCAATCCAAAGTCACCCCAGAATTCAGTGAATTCAGTAACAATTCACAGAAATCAGTTCCAAGGTCACTTCAGATTCACTCCAAATTGGTCTGGTGTGACAAGGTCCTAAATCATGCTGATTTTCAGAACTGGTAGCTAAATTTTGTTCGCTTTAAGGATTTCTTCTTTCCTGTTGAAGTTGTCCAGGTATTTAGGGATTTCAATGTCTCCCCTGTGCATTCTGGCCTGAGAGTTGTCAACATGGTTCAGAATTTCAGTGAATTCAAACTCCATTTTATGCCCAGAATGGTTTATAACGTATTTTGCTACTGTTGATTTTTCTCCCTTATTCAGTCTCCAGTGTCCCTCATCTCATAAAACTGAAGTTTTTGTAGTCTTAAGGCTTGGTGTGCGTGATGTTTCATCTCTTTATCGATGATAGCTTCTTGCCCTCTGTTTCATGGTTGTAGGCTACATTAACCATGGTTTGATGTTTCATTTCAGATGTCCAGACATAGGAGATTGTTGGGCTGAGCTGGACAGCTGTGAAAACTTTGGAATGGACGAACATCCCTGTGCTCTAGTAAGGAAAGAGAGAGCTCCTAATCCACAGATCCTTAAGTTTTTAGGGATGTCCAAATTCATACCACTTGATATCCTTCATAGGATTCCGTTGAACTGGAGGACATAGTCACCATCGAGAGGGAACAAGACAATTCATATGTGAACAAATTCCAAAGGTGCGTTCTATCCAGGTATTATGGCTAAAGGTATTATGGCTAAAGGAGGGAGAATCTATTGGAATATCTTTGATGGTTTTGATATTTTGATCATTTGGGTTTCCTTAACAAAGGCTGAAGGCTTAAAAATCTTGCTGTTTTTCAGGACAAGTAGCCAAATTGTGTTCACTTTAAGGGTTTTTCTTTCCTGTTGAAATTGTCCAGGTGCTTGTGGATTTCAATGGTTTCCCTGTGCATTCTGGTCTGAGAGTTGTCAGCATGGTTCAAAATATCTGCATTTTCAACCTGCATTTTATGCCCAGAATAGTTTACAATGTGTTCTGCTACTGTTGATTTTTCTGCCTGATTCCGTCTCAAGTGTCTCTCATGTTCCCAGACTAAGGTTTTTTAAGTCTTAAGGCTTGGTGTGCTGATGCTTCACTTCTTCATCTATGGCGGCTTCTTGGTTTATATGTCAGGGTTGTAGGCTATATTACTCATGGCTTGATATTTCATTTCAGATGTCCAGATGTAAGAAACCCTTGTGCTGAGCTTCACAGCTCAGAAAACTTCCTTCTCATCCCCCCAAAAAGCCATGGATATCGCAACCAGTGTTGCCGAGGGCAATATGGATCTATTCGTAGGCCACATTCTCTCTGAATCTGGAAGCCACAAAAAATGTGTGATTCCTCTTTTCTTCTTTTTCTCTTGTCAGGGTCTGTGAAAAGCTCCTGGAGAAGGGCAAACGTAGTCCCCATCTTCAAAAAGGGAAAAAAAGAGGATCCCAACAATTATCGTCCAGTTAGTCTGACATCAATTCCAGGAAAGGTTCTAGAGCAGATCATTAAGCAGAGAGTCTGTGAACACTTAGAGGCCAATGCCATAATCACAAAAAGCCAACATGGATTTCAGAGAAACAAGCCATGCCAAACGAACCTGATCTCTTTTTTTGATAAAATTACCAGCTTGGTAGATGAAGGGAATGCTGTGGGTATAGTATACCTTGATTTCAGTAAGGCCTTTGACAAGGTTCCCCATGACATTCTTGCAAACAAGCTTGCAAAATGTGGGATAGACAAGTTAACTGTTACATGGATTTGTAATTGGTTGACTGGCCCATGTTGGCTTTTTGTGATTATGGCATTGGCCTCTAAGTGTTCACAGACTCTCTGCTTAATGATCTGCTCTAGAACCTTTCCTGGAATTGATGTCAGACTAACTGGACGATAATTGTTGGGATCCTCTTTTTTTCCCTTTTTGAAGATGGGGACTACGTTTGCCCTCCTCCAGTCTGCTGGGACTTCTCCTGTTCTCCAGGAGTTTTCAAAGGTGATTGCCAATGGCTCTGATATTACATTTGCCAGTTCTTTTAATACTCTAGGATGTAGTTCATCTGGTCCTGGAGATTTATATTCATTTAGGTTAACCAGGTATTCCTGTACTACCTCTTTACTTATTCTGTGCTGAATTTCCTCTATTCTGTCTCCTGTTCCATTATCCTTAGGTTGAGCACCCTTTGCCTTTTCTGAGAAGACTGAAGCAAAGAAGGTGTTGAGTAATTCTGCCTTTTCTCTGTCCCCTGTTAGCATTTTGCCATCTTCTGCACGCAGTGGCCCCACTGTTTCCTTCTTCTTCCTTTTGCTGCGGACATATCCAAAAAAGCCCTTTTTATTGTTCTTAACCTCTCTAGCAAGCCTGAGTTCATTCTGCGCTTTAGCTTTTCTGACTTTACCCCTACATGTGCTGGCTATTTGTTTGAATTCCTCTTTCGTGATTTCTCCATTTTTCCATTTCTTATACATGTTCCATTTAAAACTTAGCTCATTTGAAAGTTCCTTAGTCATCCATCCTGGCTTCTTGAGACATCTTCCATTTTTCTTCCTCATTGGAACTGTTTGAAATTGTGCCTTCAATATCTCCCTTTTGAGAAACTCCCATCCGTCTTGAACTCCCTTTTCTTTTAGTATTCCTGACCATGGGATCACTCCCAGTATTTCTCTAAGTTTATTGAAATTAGCTCTCCTAAAGTCTAGAGTGCGTGTCTGACTATGCCTAGCTTCTCCCTTCCACTGTATTACAAACTCCAGGAGAACATGGTCACTTCCACCTAAGGATCCAACCACTTGCACCCCATCAACTAGGTCTTCCCTGTTGGTTAAGATCAGATCCAAAATAGCTGATCCCCTTGTTGCCTCTTCCACCTTTTGGACAATGAAATTGTCTTCCAGGCAAGTGAGGAATTTGCTAGACTTTGAGGATTTGGCTGAGTTTGACTTCCAGCAAATATCAGGATAGTTGAAGTCACCCATCACTACTACATCTCTCTTTTCTGAGTATGTGATTATCTGTTCTAGAAAGGCATCATCCAATTCCTCTGCCTGAGTCGGGGGTCTGTAGTAGACTCCCACAGTAACATCCCTGTTATTTCCCTCTCCTTTAATTTTTATTAGTCACACTCTCTCAGCCTCAGAAAATTGATATGGGAAACCCCCTCTGAAAAAATGTGCCAAAAAAAAAAAAGAAAGGAAAAGAAAAACCAGGATAGCTTCAACCTTAGGGTTGCCACCAGTCAGAAATAACTCGCAGGGTCGCACCGGCAACAGAATAACAAGACGAATGACATTGCTAACAGGGGATAGAGGAAAGGCAGAATTACTCAACACCTTCTTTGCTTCAGACTTCTCAGAAAAGGCAAAGGCTGCTCAATCTAACGAGTAGAAGACAGAATAGGGGAATTTCAATACAGAATAAATAAAGAGATAGTACAGGAATTCCTGGTTAACCTAAATGAACTTGTCTACAGGACCAGATGAACTACATCCAAGGGTATTAAAAGAACTGGCAAATGTAATATTGGAACCACTGGCAATAATCTTTGAGAACTCCTGGAGAACAGGAGAAGTCCCAGCAGACTGGAGGAGGGCAAACGTTGTCCCCATCTTCAAAAAGGGAAAAAAAGAGGATCCCAACAATTATCGTCCGGTTAGTCTGACATCAATTCCAGGAAAGATTCTGGAGCAGATCATTAAGCAGAGAGTCTGTGAACATTTAGAAGGCAATGCCATAATCACAAAAAGTCAACATGGGTTTCAGAGAAACAAGTCATGCCAGACAAACCTGATCTCTCTCTCTATTTTTTTTTTTTTATATAAAATTACCAGCTTGATAGATGTAGGAAATGCTGTGGTTATAGTATATCACGATTTCAGTAAGGCCTTTGGCAAGTTTCTCCATGACATTCTTGAAAACAAGCTTGTAAAATGTGGGCTAGACAAGGTAACTGTTACATGGATTTGTAATTGGTTGAGCGGCCAAACCCAAAGGGTGCTCAACAATGGCTTCTTTTCAACTTGGAAAGAAGTGACCAGTGGGGTCCCACAGGGCTCTGTCCTGGGCCCAGTGCTATTCAGCATCTTTATTAATGATTTGGATGACAGAGTTGGGGGCGTACTTAGCAAATTTTCAGATGACAACAAATAAGGAGGAGTAGCTAATACTCCAGAGGACAGGATCAAAATTCAAAGTGACCTGAATAGACTAGAAAGTTGGGCCAACGCTAATAAAATGAAATTCAACATAGAGAAATATAAGGTACTGCACTTAGGGTGGAAAAATGAAATGCACAGATATAGGATGGGGGACATCTGGCTGAATGAAAGTACATGTGAAAGGGATCTAGGAGTCTAAGTAGACATTAAGTTGATAATGAGTCAAAAGTACGATGCGGCAGCTAAAAACGCCAATGCTTTTTTAGGCTACATCAATAGAAGTATAGTGTCTAGATCAAGAGTAGTAATAGTGCCACTCTATTCTGCTTTGGTCAGGCCCCACCTGGAATACTGTGTCCATTTCTGGGCACCACAATTCAAAAAGGATGTGGAATAACTGAAGCGTATCTTGGAGTTCCTGCATGGCAGGGGGTTGGACTGGATGGCCCTTGTGGTCTCTTCCAACTCTATGATTCTATGATTCTATGATTCTATGATTCTATGCAGGAACACCCAATCAAAGCATCCCCGACAGATGGCCATCCAGCCTCTGCTTAAAGACCTCCAAGGACGGAGAGTCCACCACCCTCCGAGGAAGGAGTGTGTTCCACTGTCAAATAGCCCTTACTGTCAGGAAGTTCCTCCTAATGTTTAGGTGGAATCTCTTTTCCTGCAGTTTGCATCCATTGTTCCGCATTCTAGTCTCTGCAGCAGCAGAAAACAAGCTTGCTCCCTCCTCAATATGACATCCCGTCAAATATTTGAACAGGGCTATCATATCACCTCTTAACCTTCTCTTCTCCAGGCTAAACATTCCCAGTTCCCTATGGCATTCCTCATAAGGCAGGGTTTCCAGATCCTTCACCATCTTAGTTGCCCTCCTTTGGACATGCTCCAGTTTCTCCACATCTTTTTTGAATTGTGGTGCCCAGAACTGGACACAGTATTCCAGGTGGGGCCTGA
>JAOEGL010000217.1:0-28396 GCA_034509955.1 Urosaurus nigricauda
GTTCTGTAGGGGAATGGGATATTGCAAAGAACTTCAGATGAATCTAGGGATCTAGGCATCGAAAATAACCATGGAGCTGCTACACACGAGGAAGACAGTGAGATGTTATAATGCAAAGGGAAAGAAGGTGAGTTGTGCTGTGCTCACTAAGAGCTCCAATGTACAGTTTCAAGACACAAACCTCACCAGCTCTTTCCACTGAAGTTATACAGTCAAGCTCCTCCAGTGTTCATTCTATGCTAGTAGTAGATCTTGAAAGAGCTGTAGTGAGAGTTGGGTGGCTGCTGATTTCACCGAGTCTTTTTTTTAATGTTCTTTTGTTTTGCTGAATAGCCTAGTTTAGTCTTTATGCTGTCCTTTCCCATTGTGACTCCCATTGTAGGGAGGAAGGTGGGATATAAAATAATAATGATAATAGTAATAATAATAATAATAATAATAATCCTGTTAATTTGTTGGTTTTATGAGGCTGTCTCTGTGAGTTAACCTTTTCTTCTGCCCCCAATACCCCACTTGGCTAGTGTCATTGTAACTAAGATGTTAGATGGAAAGCAGGCAGGGAGACCCACCAATGAAAAGGCAGAACATTGTCTGGAGCTATTTTGAGATGGGAGAAGGTCCCAGGATTTCACTCTCTGAATAAATAAAGCTTGATCTCATAATCTCTCTACTTCCTTATGCAACATCATTGAATCTCACCAGTTGGCTTGCTGGTAGAGTAATGCAGGATAGCACCTTCTCTTCAATCACATTGCCATCATATTTATAAGCATATATCTTATGTAAAATGTAACAGACTTAGGGAGACAATGCCAGAAGAAAAACAGTGCACTGCTAAGACTGGCCACTCAACAATGGCTTTTACATACTGTTTAGTAAAAGCTTAGCTTAAAAGAGCAATATCCTGGCATCTGGTGCCAATTGGAGCCTACCCTTGTATTGAAATAATGGAAAGCTAAATGCCTATTTCCTGTTATTCAACTTAGTCTTTTCTTAGTCTTTTCAGTATTTGAACATGTGGCATGTAGTTGATTTGTTTTCTGCTCATTTTCTTCTGTATTTGTTCATAATAAAAACGAATTGAAAAAAGACACAAGATATTTGGGAGTGTTTTTTGTTTTGTTTTAAATGCAAAGTACTCAGACCTGTCCTCCATCAATCTCCAACCAACACAACTACTTCCCAGCACCTCAGCTACAAGAGAACAATCAGACAAACTATTCTGAATTAAGAGCACCCCTAAATTTTAGTGTATGGCACTATCTGAGATGAGGCCTTTGAATATCTACTTTAAGGTTTAGAGACAATACCAAAGAATGAATTCAACAACCCATTGACATGGGAGCCACCGTGTAAGGGAGGTTTGGCCTTCCCTGGACAATCCCTAACCAAGCCACAGTCATTCATGCACTAGTAACCTCCCAATTAGATTACTATAATACACTGTACCTGGAACTGCCCTTGAAGATGACCTAGAAGCCACAGCTAGTACATAATGGAGTATCTAGGTTGCTAGCTAGAACACAGCAAGGTGGTGAGCAGCCACCAGCTACCACTGACAATGGGCAGCTGAGTTTGAATCCTGCCAGAGGTCCCGTGGATTAGTGGTTTTTGGATCCAAAAACTGGATAGTTGGCCTTCTCTGAATGTTGTTGCACTTCCTTTGAGGAATAAGATGTGTAACCTAGAAGCACTCCTGGATCCATATCTGTCAATGGAGGTCCAAGTAGACTCCATGGCTTCAAGGCCAGATTTGGTTGCTATGCCAGTTATGGCCTGTCCTGTCCATTCCCTAACCTGGCCACAGTAGTTCATGCACCGGTAAACTCCTGCATAGATTACTGCAACACACTCTACATGGAACTGCCCTTGAGGATGACTCAGAAACCTCCGCTAGAATAAAATGTAGCAGCTAGATTGCTGGCTGGAACATTGTATAGAAATCATATATCACCTGGTTTAAAGGAATTGCCCTGGCTACCAGTACACTTTTGGTCTGTATTCAAGATGCTAGGGATGACATTTAAAGTCTTAAATGGCTTGGGACCTTAATATCTTAAGCAGTCCTCTCTCTTCCTCTGCTTGCCTGGGGATTGAGGTGAACAGAAGAGTCTCTCTTATGTGTCTCATCATCAGTGGGAGCAGTACATGGAGGGAGGATGTGGTTCAGGGCCTTCTTTGCTGTGGTTCCTAGGTTGTGGAATGACCTTCCTTTTGGTACTCAAACTGGCTTCAGTCTGACCGCCATGTTGAAATGTTTGAAATGTCGAAATGGATTCATTAAATCCCTTTGGTTCTAAATGGTTTTGCCCACATCTGTGTACATGTATGGCTTTAACTAGTTTAATTGCTTAAGATACTTTTATTCTCTTTAAGTTACTCTGTGGATGTACATTTTCAGTTGCTTCTAGTTTTTTTATATAACCTGAGATATAACACTGTATAGGGTGGGATGTAAGTATGTAGTAAGCAAGTAAAGTTTCCTAGATCAATTTTGCTGCTATTTAGTGTGAAATATTTCACTTTCTAGTGGCTGAGGGAAGTCACTGCAATATCATTGGTATGCCATGGAGTGATGATGACTCGTTCAAGATATTGGAATGGTTGTTCCTGTGTGCCTTCAAGTCATTCCTGACTTATGGTGACACTAAAGTGACCCTATCATGGCATAATTTGTTCAGAAGGGGCTTGCCTTTGCCTTCCCTTGAGGCTGAGAGAGTATGACTTGCCTAAATTTGCCCAGTGGGTTTACATGACTGAGCAGGTATTTGAGCCCCGGTCTACAGAGTCATACTCAAACCACTGCACCACACTGGCTCTCATTGGAAAGATAAGGAGGGGAAATTTGTGCTCTGTTTTCTTCGTTGTTGAAAAGCATCAGTTTCTTTGTTTTACAGTACTTAGGGAGGATCCAGCTGTCAAGAATATAAAGTCTTTCCTAAATATTCAAATCTTCTTTGCATCCTGATTTATTAATTCTTAAAGACATATGTCTCACTGATGATGCAATGGGGACAAAGGGAGTTGTAGTTCAACACATTGTGACGTGGTATACTATCATGAAGCATCATTCTTCAGTACCCTGCAAGGAAAATAAATATGGTGGTTAGCAGTCTGAGACAGAGAAACACAGAATTATGAGTTTTGATCCTGTTACTGAAATTACATGAACACCCACAAAGTGTAAAAAAGGGAGGCACTTTTGTTTCCCCATCCCACTCTTTCAATTCAAATCCTCCCTGATATTCTATTTGCAAGTGCTCAGTTGAGAGCTTTCAGATCACTTTTGGATATGAGTATTCCTGTGTAAAATGTACTTCTTTTGACAACAGTTCCTAGAGACCTCCCTGGCCATGCTGCTTTGGGAATTTTGGGAATGCAGTGCTCAAATCTCTGCTCCTCACAAAAACCAACTGTATTTTGGGATCTTCTTATAAGTGTGTGGTGGTGTTGTTTACCTACAAGGCATTTCCAACTTATGGCGACCCTAATGTGAAACTATCATGGGGTTTCTGGCAAGATTTTTTTTTCAGAAGGGGTTTGTCACCATTGCCTTCCTCTGAGGCTGAGAGAGTGAAACTTGCCCAAGGTCTTTCAGTGGGTTTTCATGGCAGAGCAGGGATTTGAACCCTGCTCTCCAGAGCCATAGTCCAATACTCAAAGTACTATACCATGCTGGCTTTCCTTTTTATAGGTATTATACATTTATTTGCAATTGGTAAATAGGCAGCTGGGTTCTATTACATACTCTTCATCTCTTCCAGTGGCAGGGATGGCCCTAATTAATACTCTAAAGCATATTTATTTATTTATTTATACCCCGCCCTTCAGCCCTATAGGCTATCAGAGCGGCTTACAATTATTATTTTAATTAGATGATTCCCTGCCCTCAGGCTTACAATCTAAGAAGACACGACACAAAAGGAGAAGGGAAAGGTGGTGGGAAAGGGGATTAGGTCCAGCAGTTCTTCTCTCCCTCTGAGGCCTGGACCAAGGCAGATGGACTGGAGGGAGGGCTCTGCTTCATTATCTAGGACAGGCCCGATGGAGTTTGGCCTGTCCTTTCACTCCCTCCTAGGCGACCAGATGGTGTAGTCATGAAGGGAGGGCTCTTTCACTTTTTGAACTGCTTTTAAAATGTCCCAATTTCTCTCTCTTCCACCCACTTTTGCCCTTTGTATTTAGCTTATTTCCATTGGTTTAAACTGAGTTCAAAGTGCAAAATTAATTTAACTCAATTAACTCAAGGGCAGGGAGAGAAGAGAGGTAGGGGTGAAATCCTTCCCAGGAGGCTCAAGCAAAAACAAACTGCTGTAGCCTCTCCTAGCTTGTACATTCTTCATCACTGATAATGTTTGCCATCCTGACCATACTCAGATATTGTTTGGTCACATGCGTCCCAGTTTTCACGTGTGAAATGTTGGAAGGTACACGATTACCATCCCATTCTATCTATTCTATTTGAATGGCAGCTAGAGCCCACATGGAATAGTAGTTTGTGCATTGGACTATGACTCTGGAGACTAGGGTTCAATTCCTGCCTTGTCCAACTCTATAAGTCTATGATCCTGAAGGGTTGCACTCCTGGGCTTTACTTCTCCAGAAAAGAATATCTTTTTTGGTCTCTGAGCCTGAAGCTCATCCAGATGGATCATCTATCAAGCCTTGTGACTGGTGAAACTGGCAATCCTGGCATAGAGCTTTTGCTAACAAGCTCCTCTGGACCTGTCTCCACCACCAGCTTTTCTCCTGGGATCTATTCCCCAGCCTAATGCAACCTTTGCAATTTCCCATCTTTACCAATAATTATGTATGGTTGCTTTAGCCCAAGTGAGTTTCCAACAGTTAAAAGGACTTCTTGGATCCTTGGAGATAGCACAACATCTCAAAACGATGGGTACGTTCAGTCTAGGGAAGAGAAAATGGAGAGGTGATTTGATCTTTATATATTTGAAATCTTTATATATCTGAAAGGATATCATGTGGCAGATGGAGCAAACTTGTTTTCTGCTGTGCCAGAGAATAGAACTGCAAACAAATGGATTCAAATCACAAAGAAGGAGATTCTGAATAAACATTAGCAAGAACTTTTTGATGGTAAGATCCATTTGGAAATTTAATAGACTCTCTCTGAAGATGGTGAATTCTCTTTCATTGGAGGCTTTTAACCAAAGGTAAATGGGTGCTGGTGAAACTATGTTTCATCTTTCATATATATTCTGGTCAAATTGTCTTTCCTATTGTATATCCTTGTGGACAAATATATGTTGTTGCTTCAGCCCTATTGAACTTTCTGTAGCTCTTTGTTCCTCAGTGACCAGCAAGGTTGTACTTACAGGGGGTATGTGTGTGCAAAAAAGCAGGCACTGAGTTCTTGAAAATTGTTTACACCTAGGTGAGTTCCTATTCCCTTGGTTAACTTCGTTGTTGTTGTGTGTCTTCAAGTTATTTCTGACTTATGGTGACCCCTAGGCAAAGCTATCATATTGTTTTTCTAGCAAGATTTGTTCAGAGGAAATTTGCCATTGCTTTTCCCTGAGGCTGAGATAGTATGACTTGCTGAAGGTCACCCAGTGTGTTTCTTAGCCAAACTGGGAATCAAACCCTGGTCTCCAGATTTGTAATCCAACACTCACATCATTACACCATGCTAACTCTATATTGGTTGACTTTACCCACCTCTTTTCTTTGGATGCTTAAATTCTATTTTTAAATACTCACCAGAAGTTTTGAGTTATTGCACTGCTAGAAATTTGAAGAATTTGAAGGGCACAATAAAGATGTGTCTTGGCTATATCAAGTGATGGAGGCTGCCATCCCATGCCCTCTTACTTGCAGGGGAAGCTGGAGGCTCCAGTGTTAGTCATGCCCTAATTTTTACTCTGAACATCTACTCAAAGAACTGAACCCTAAAGAGCTGAATAGCCATTTGCCTGCACTGCTTGCCCGCATGGTGAAGAGGTTTGAGCATTTGACTATGACTCTGGACCTCAGGGTTCAAATCCCCGCTTGGCCATGTAAACCCACTGGGTGATCTTGGGTGAGTCACATACAAGGGAAGTCATAGCGAAGAAAGCCCTGTGATAGGGTTACCATAAGTCAAAAACTACTTGAAGACATACAACAACAGCAACAAACACTATTTAACACCATGTAGCATCCAATTCTGGGTTTTTCCCCCCTGTCCCTTGGACAGATTCAGCAAGTGAACCTTTATCTTCTGGTGTTAAAAAAAAAGATGATCTGCTGCTCCTGAAGGCCTCTGGAAGTCGCAATTCACCCTTGTAACTATTTTACTGGGCTTCCTTGCTCTGTTTAATTTTATTTTAATATATATTTTTAAAAGGAGAAATTGGCTTTTGAATACTTCCAGTTTTGTTATCTTTCTTAACTTTGTTTTGGCAATCTTTGCAGCCCCCAGACAGTCTCATGAGCAGAAGTTTAACCCTGAATCTTCTCACTTGTTTCTGAATAATAATGCACTGAAGTGTGCCTCCACACAGTTTTTGTTAGGAAAAAAAATGCTCTGTACCAAAAAACTGAACAAAATATGAGAGAGAAGAATTCTATCCTAGTCTCCTCTTTGATGAGCTACTTTTCTATGTTTTGGAACAGACACACCCACGCCGCAGACTCCCAACCTGGGGGAGTGTATAGCTGGAGGTATAGCTGACAAAACTCAATCTGCTTTCTGTGAGATTTAGGGCAGTGTTCTAGTGGACTAAAAGCTCATTTAGCTGGATTCAGAGGCCAAAGGCTGGTACAGAACAGAGAAACAGCCTCTCCAAATGCCTGAGTGCAGATGGGGGGGGGGGATATAAATAAATTTTATTATTATTATTTATTATTGCATTGGAATAGTGAGGGGGAGAGAAAGGGGCACTGACACCAAGTACGTGCCAATTGTGCAAGTGTCCTGGCAGTGGTGTTTTGCACCTTTAGATTTCTCAACCAGAGACCTCTTAGGCCTCACTAAACTACAAATCCCAGAATTCCACAGGAGGCAGTCATAATGGTTAAAGTGGAATAATGGCACTATAACAGTTTAGTGTGATACTGACCAATCTCCATCTCTCTTTCTTTCATTCCATCTAACAGGTGCAAAATGGCCTGGAAGAACCAAACAGACCATCCTGAAATTGTCCTTTTGAGCATCTCCAGCCAATTTGAACACAAGAGTTTCTTCTTCCTGCTTTTTCTCTTAGTCTACACGTTGAGCTTTATGGGGAACCTCCTGATTTTTCTCCTCATTCACTTTGATGATTATCTCTTTCATATTCCAATGTACTTCTTCCTTAGCCACCTCTCCCTGGCTGATACCTTCTTTGTTTCCACCACAATGCCTAAGATACTGTCAAATTTGATGTCCCAGACTAAGACCATCTCCTACAGAGGATGTTTGACCCAGATGTATTTCTTCTTGACCTTTGGCAACACCGATAACTTCCTCTTGGCCTGCATGGCCTATGATCGCTACGTGGCCATTTGCCACCCATTACGCTATACCACAGTGATGAGCCACAAATTCTGTCTCTTACTGGTGTCTGGCTCTTGGATCCTTTCTTCTCTCCACTCCTTGCTCTACACGCTTCTGATCTCACGCCTTTCTTTCTGTGCCTCTTGGGAGATTCCATACCTCTTCTGTGATATCTACCCACTTCTGGAGATTTCCTGCTCTGACACAACACTCATAAAGATCCTGGCACAGACAGAAGGTGTGGTGGATATTCTTGGACCCTTTGCCCTCATTGTGACTTCCTATGCATGCATATTCTATGCTGTCGTGAAAGTCCCAAAGTCTACTGGTCAGCGCAAGGCCTTCTCTACCTGTGGCTCTCACCTGGCTATTGTAGTCTTGTTCTACGGTGCCATCAGCTGCCTCTATTTCCAGCCGGCCTCTTCTTATTCAGCCCAGAAAGGAACCTTCATCTCTCTCTTGTATGCGGTTTTGACTCCAATGCTTAATCCTTTCATCTACAGCCTGAGGAACCATGACATCAAGGCCTCCATGGCAAGACTGCTTGGCAAGTTCATAGGTGTTTTGCGGAAGTGAGATTGAAAAACAGAGGGTGATGGAGAGGAGAAAGAAGATGATGGAGCAGATAGGAAGGCAGACATTAATGAGGAAGAAGAGGCCTTTCTGATAGCTGCTCCCAAGCTGTGGAACTCCCTTCCTGGTGAGGCAAGGCTGTCTTCCTTCTATGTTGTCCTTCTGATGGCAAAGATATTTTTATTTAGGCTGGCGTTTGGATAATTGACTAGCTGCAGAGAAAAGGACTTTCCAATAGTTGATGCTGTATTTTTTAATTGATGTGGTTATAAATTTATCTTTTAGTGTTTTAACCTATGTTTAATTGTCTTTTAACATTATAACATGGTGTGTTTTATCTTTACTCACCCTTAATCTTGCTATAGAATACAAGGAGTTAGCTGTGTTAGACTGTGTTGTCCTATTACAGTGATACTTTTCAGAACTCCAACATGCTTTGCATTTCCATTACTTTTCATGCTCACACACACACACACACACACACACACTCAATTTAGATATGTACTTATGTCTGTCCAAAGAGCATTCACATCTGATGAAGTGGATTGGAATCTGCAAAAGCTTATGCTAGAACTTTCTGCTTTGCATTTACTCTCAGATGTGCTACTGGGTTCAATTATGTTTTTAAAAATCTTATCATGTTTTGAAGATCTTGCTAATCTCAGATTGCCTTGAGCCTCACTTTTAGGAAGAAAGTAATCTTAGATCCAATTAAACAAAGGAAAATGGAAGGGAGGGGGAGAAAAGAAAGAAAGAAACTTCATGTCAGACTTTTATACATATGAGACGTGATCTGTTATGTTCTCATCCACCAATGATTTGTTGTTGTTAATTGTCATCAAGTCAACTCAGATTTAGGTCTAATCTTCACTGCAGAATTAATGCAATTTGACATTGCTTTATTGCATGGGGTAAAGTCAGAAAAGCTAAAGCGCAGAATGAACTCAGGCTTGCTAGAGAGGTTAAGAACAATAAAAAGGGCTTTTTTGGATATGTCCGCAGCAAGAGGAAGAAGAAGGAAACGGTAGGGCCACTGCGTGGAGAAGATGGCAAAATGCTAACAGGGGACAGAGAAAAGGCAGAATTACTCAACACCTTCTTTGCCTCAGTCTTCTCAGAAAAGGCAAAGGGTGCTCAACCTGAGGATAATGGAGCAGAGAACAGAATTGGGGAATTTCAGCACAGAATAAGTAAAGAGATAGTAGAGGAACACCTTGTTAATCTAAATGAATTTAAGTCTCCGGGACCAGATGAACTCCATCCAAGGGTATTAAAAGAACTGGCAAAAGTAATATCAGAGCCATTGGCAATCATATTTGAAAACTCCTGGAGAACAGGAGAGATCCCAGCAGACTGGCGAAGGGCAAACGTTGTCCCCATCTTCAAAAAGGGGAAAAAAGAGGATCCCAACAATTATCGTCCAGTTAGTCTGACATCAGTTCTAGGAAAGATTCTGGAGCAGATCATTAAACAGAGAGTCTGTGAACATCTAGATGGTAATGCCATAATCACAAAAACTCAACACGGGTTTCAGAGAAACAAGTCATGCCAGACAAATCTAATCTCTTTCTTTGATAAAATTACCAGCTTGGTAGATGAAGGGAATGCTGTGGATATAGTATATCTTGATTTCAGTAAGGCCTTTGACAAGGTTCCCCATGACATTCTTGCAAACAAGCTTGTAAAATGTGGGCTAGACAAAGGAACTGTTAAATGGATCTGTAATTGGTTGAATGGCCGAACCCAAAGGGTGCTCAACAATGGCTCCTTTTCATCCTGGAGAGAAGTGACCAGTGGGGTCCCACAGGGCTCTGTCCTCGGCCCAGTGCTATTCAACATCTTTATCAATGACCTGGATGACAGAATTGGGAGCATACTTATCAAATTTGCAGATGACACCAAATTAGGGGGAATAGCTAATACCCCAGAGGACAGGATCAAGATTCAAAATGACCTGAATAGACTAGAAAGCTGGGCCAAAGCTAACAAAATGAAATTCAATACAGAGAAATGTAAGGTATTGCACTTAGGGCGGAAAAATAAAATGCACAGATATAGGATGGGTGACACCTGGCTGAATGAAACTACGTGTGAAAGGGATCTAGGAGTCCAAGTAGACCACAAGTTGAACATGAGTCAACAGTGTGATGCGGCAGCTAAAAAGGCCAATGCTATTTTGGGCTGCATTAATAGAAGTATAGTGTCTAGATCAAGAGAAGTAATAGTGCCACTGTATTCTGCTTTGGTCAGGCCCCACCTAGAATATTGTGTCCAGTTCTGGGCGCCACAATTCAGAAAGGACATTGAGAAACTGGAGTGTGTCCAAAGGAGGGCGACAAAAATGGTGAAGGGTCTGGAAACCATGCCCTATGAGGAACGACTTAGGGAGCTGGGGATGTTTAGCCTGGAGAAAAGAAGGTTAAGAGGTGATATGATAGCCCTGTTTAAATATTTGAAAGGATGTCATATTGAGGAGGGAGCAAGCTTGTTTTCTGCTGCTCCAGAGAACAGGACCCGGAACAATGGATGCAAGATACAGGAAAAGAGATTCCACCTGAACATTAGGAAGAACTTCCTGACAGTAAGGGCTGTTCGACAGTGGAACGCACTTCCTCGGAAGGTGATAGAGTCTCCTTCCTTGGAGGTCTTTAAACAGAGGCTGGATGGCCATCTGTCGGGGGTGCTTTGATTTGGATTTCCTGCATAGCAGGGGGTTGGACTGGATGGCCCTAGTGGTCTCTTCCAACTCTATGATTCTATGATTCTATGATTCTATGAAAAGAAAGCAGAAACAGAGCAGAAGAACAGTGGCTTTCTCTGTGCCTCTTTGCATACTGTCATAGCACTTAGATTCTCTTCCCAGGATGACTATCATCATATTTTTTTGTTGCACTGGAAAAATTGATTTGGCAAAAGGCATATTGTCTCCCTTACGAAGAGAACTGAAATGGTATCCCGATTTGTGGAGAGGCATACAGAATGCCGTTGCTGCTCTCCCATTCTGTTTCAGTTTTCTTTTCACATGCAATAAGGCTCATAGTTTTGTGAGATATTTCGCCTTCTCTGTCAGAGAGCTCTCGTGTCCTAACACACTACAAATCCCAGAATTCCATAGCACTAAGCCATGGCAGTTAAAGTGGTGTCAAATTGCATTATTTTTGCTGTACAGATTAGATCTTAGTTCACGCTACGAATGAGAGACCTCCAAGTTATGCTTTTATCAACAGCCCTGTTCAAGTCTTGCAAACTCAAGGTGAAAATGCCTTAGAAGAAGCCAGAGTATAAGGACCACCTTAGAATCATAGAATCATAGAATCATAGAGTTGGAAGAGACCACAAGGGCCATCTAGTCCAACCCCCTGCCGTGCAGGAACTCCCAGTCAAAGCATCCCTGACAGATGACCATCCAGCCTCTGTTTAAAGGCCTACAAGGAAGGAGACTCCACTACGCTCCGAGGGAGTGTGTTCCACTGTCGAACAGCCCTTACTTATATACTTGCTGTGGCTACTATGGAAAGCTGCATTTGTCATTATATTTAAACTTCTTAACAGTCACTTTCCAAGCTCTCTCAATGAGTTCATTTACTTTTTATGCTAGGAGCAGGTTATTTTTCACAAATATGGGGGGAACCAGACAAATGTGCAGCCGCCCCGATTGTGTCTTGTAGAGTGGCGGGATATAAATATATTATTATTATTATCTTCTAGTAGGGTTTTCTGCTCCTGGAAACTTCTGGGCAGTTGTGAAGACTACCAAAAATGCCAAAAGCAAAAACAAACAAACAAAAACAAACAAAAACAACAAAAACAAAAAACAAAAAAAGTGAAAATGGTTAAAAGTCTACTTCTGGTTTGAAAAAAATGAATAATCCTTGATGTTAAACAATGTGGGAGACCCTTCAACCTATGTCAAAGGCAAATTACCCCCAGGAAAGAAAATTCACCCTCGTTTTTGCCAGAAAAACATGGGTCCACAAAATCAGGGTTGACTGATTGGCAGAAAAACAGTTTTGGGAGCACATCTGCCCTATAGCCAAATGCCGTCTACTCCATACCATTGTTAATGCTGCATAGGAATGATGGGAGTTGTAGTCCAGCACCTCCCACCCTTCACTCACAGCCTGCGGAATCATGAAATAAAGGCAGTTCTGATGAAACTTTCTGGCAGGATCAGAGCTTTTCCTTGGGAAGTGAGAACTTAGACAAGAGGGGTAGGTTTAGGTTTCCCTGATGGTAACTGCAGTAGTGATATCTTGCAATTCCATTGGGGAAAAACAATATTCAACTCTACTGATTGCACACTTGATTTTTAAAAACATACAAATAAAAATGCAAAACAGTATCTTCCTCATTCTATTTAAATTCATATTATGGTGGCCTTGATTATTTTTTCTTCCTCAGCGAGGCACAAAGCCTTCTCCACCTGCAACTCACCATTGGGATCTATTTTTTGTCCACATGGAGGGAGAATGCTCATGTGACTCCTTAAGCTTAGATTTGTGCTTAAGTTAGATAATAGCATCCTAGGAGCTAGTTAAACTGCCTGTAGACACTCCCTAGGGAGCTTAAGTGTTGATCTTTAGGCAATATCTCTGGATAACAGCCACAGATGCTGGTGAAACATCAGGAATAAACTCTTCTAGAACATGGCCACATAGCCCGGAAAACCCACAAAAAATCAAGGATCTACTTAGACACCCAAACAGAGCAGCCCTCCCTGGCTTTGCCCCTCTTCCATTTTGACTGGTGCTTGTATTCTATGCTAGAAGATCCATTTTGGGCTGCAGCTGTGGATACAGGTAGGGACAGGGAGAGGTTCAGTGCCTACATGTATCTTTAGTATTTCCATATATATTGTTTGACTGTTTTACTACATTATACCAATGGAAAGTGTAAACATTGTCTAGGATCTAGAATCTGACATTTCCTTTGCTCAATAGGGTGGTAAGAGTTGCCTCCTTTGCATGCTCTGCTGCATGTGGAACATTTGACAGCATCTCCATTGTCCTTGCTTGAAGCCCAGGAATTAGCCATTCCATTGTGGACTTCTTAGCTCCAGGTATTTCCTCCCTGAACTCTGCTGTTCCCCTCCCCCCCCCCCAATTCAATCCTTATCTTCTCTTTCTTTTGTCTACGTTTAAGATAGCTCAAACCTTCAAGTCTGTTTTTCTTTTCCACTAACCACTTTCTTCCTAATGCATGCTCTCTTCCATTTTCAGTCATGTTCCTTCTGAAAAGCTAGAATTATCTAGTGGGTAATGTTTTAGACTAAGGCTATGAAACTTTGGGTTCAAATCCCAAGAAATGTTCTTGCTTTACTTTGTGAAGCATCACCTACATTTGTGGGGCTAAAACAAAACAAAACAATCCCCACTCATCCATCCATCCATTTCACAGAGTGACTGGGGTCAGTTGCTCCCTACATCTCCATCCAACTTACCTCACTAGTTTGTTGTGAGAATATAATGGCGAGAAGTAGTTAGCTTTGTTGGATGACATGTGGGATGTTTCCACCTTTCTTTTCTGATTCACCTCCTCTGATGGCCTTCCCTGGAAATAGGATTTAGTTTCCTAATGCAAAGCTCAAGAACCAGTTCCCATGCTAGAGATTGTCCTTGGAAGAGATGAATACTCATGGACTCTGTAACAAGGTGAGGTTGGCTGGGAGGGCTTGAATTCATCCTTAAAGCAGGCTTGAGAGACTGTGACCCCCTTCCAAAATGACCGGGCAAAATTGGACAACCAAGACTCCTATGTAGTTTAGCATCCACCAGCATGATCAACCAGAAAGATAGTAAATAATTGAGCACTATTAAATATTAAGACACTTATTGTGGTTAAATGTGATTGTGCTTTCTAGTTGTTTATTGGCTTATGACAACCCCAAGAATTTCTTAGGGATTTCTTAGGCAAGGAATACTCAGAGGTGGTTTTGGCAGTTGTGTCTTATTTCAGAACTTTCCACAACTACACATTGGAGAGCTCAGTTGAATAACAAAGATATATGAGAGGTAAAAATGTCCCCAGGAGGAAGCACAGAAACAAAGCTAGATTCTGTGCATGTACTCAATGTCCATCGGCCTTCGTGATCAGATATAGCATCTAAGTAAGTGTGATGGATGTATTACCAAGGCCAAATCAATATTGGTTTGTGTGTGTGTGTGTGATAAAAAAGAAGAAGAAGAAGAAGAAGAAGAAGAAGAAGAAGAAGAAGAAGAAGAGAAGCTGCTAAACCCTTCCCTTCTTTCTCTTTAATTTTCTACTGTCTAGAAGTCCCTTCTTCCCAGGGCGTTACTTTGGCTGGGGCTGGCTGGGAGTGAGATTTTTATGGATGTGAATATTCATGTAAGATGGCTTCACCTCTTTCTCTTTCCTGCTTCTCATATTGTTGTTGTTGTTGTCATTATGCTTAATTTATATAGTGCTATAGATTTATACAGTGCTGTACATCTCACCCATTACCTCCACTGATGGTTAATTCTAACCAGCATGTTATTGTGTCTAATTTAGACCTGCAGATATTCTGGTGCAGGGATGTTCATAGTTTATTTTCCCTGTTCTTCAGAAACACATTGGCAGGGTTGGAACATTACAACCTCCAGAAGTCTGTGCTCCTGAAAAAGTAAAGGTGCATCTGAAGAAGTGGTTTACAAGCCTTGAACACTAATAACAAAATCAACCAGTTACTGTACTCTTAAAAGTGCTGCAAGGTTCTTCCCGCCCCCATCTTTTCTTCCCCATTTTTTGTTATGCTGAAACTGACAAAAGCCTATTTGTGATCTTTAAAACGATACTTTTAATAACAACAGCCATTAACTACTTTTGGGACCTTGATGTTCACCTTTCAAATAGCATCCAGCTGTATGCACAGAAATGGAAAAAATGTATAGTCCTTAAGAACAATGGTTGGATAAAACTGTGTGATCTTGCAGAAATTGATAAATGGATGTAGTTAATTAAAGAAAGATGTGTAATTCATTTTTTAAAAGAATGGGAATTTATAGTTGACATTATGAGAAAACATTGGGGAGGGGGAATAGCAATTTTAGGATTTGAAGAACAGTAGATTGTACTAATAAGTAGAGGCTTATTTTACATATTATTTAGAGGTAGTCAAAAATGTAACAAATATAACCATCACTTGGAAGTCACATGCATTCCCTTTTTATTTTTTAGTTGCTTTTCCTCATTGCATTATTATTATATGCATTATATTGGTATATATAGGGTTTAGTGTGTAGATGCAGATATGTAGATATAAATTTGGCCAAGAAATGTTGAAAGGATATTGAAAAATCATCTGAAAGAGATTCAGAAACGGGTTTCACCAAAGCTTGTGCCGGGAGACCTATTTGTGGAATCAAATCTTTTTTCATACCAAGAAAAAAAAAAAAAAAAAAGGAAAGGAGAATGAGGAACCCAGTTGGATCAGAGCAAAGGCCTATCTAGGTGAACTTTCCATTTTTGACAGTGGACAACCAGATGTGAGAGGAAAGCACAAAGTCAGAGAAATTGTGCTTTGGGGGCTTGATCAACCTCACAGTCCTCTAGATATTTAAGAATAATCACAAGGGTAAATAATGGTCTGCTTTTCACTTCAATCATTCATAATTTTCAGAACTCATTCATGTTTAACTTGTGCCAGTAGTGACGGATAGGACCCTTGTCAGTGGGTAGTGAATCCCTGACAGGTTTGGGTTGCAAAAAAGGCATTATCCATGCTGCTGGCTTTATTTAGGAATTTAGGTTCAGTACCTTGAGGTCTCTGACATGTCCTCTCTCTACTTTATCACACTAGAGGGCAAACAGGATTTAAACAGGAATTAAACAGGAATTAAACAGGAAATGCCCTATGTTAAACATAAGGCATGTTAAATACCCTATGTTAAACATAAGGCATTTCCTGTTTAATTCCTGTTTAAATCCTGTTTGCCCTCTAGTGTGATAAACCTATCTGATTCCTCTTTGACTACAGTTACTCAAGTGTTTTCCACAGCATAATCCAATAGCAAAATAGGAGGTGCAGCCTCAAAAGCAGAGGATTTCAAAGCCTAATGTGAATTTTGCAGTAATGGTTTGCCCAGACACATACTTCTCACCTCCACAGTAATGGTGGTCCCATTTTTCTAAGAACACAGAAGTCTAGAGGAGTGTAACTTGAATCTTATTGCAAAGGGATCTTGTAGCACCTTTGAAACTAACCGTGAGGAAAAAGTTGTAGCATACACTTACACAGACTTGGTCTATTTCCTCAGATGCAATTCCTTCCTGCATCTGAGGAAGTAGATATAAGCCTACAAAAGCTTATGCTACAAGATCTTTCATACAGTTAGTTTCAAAGGTGTTACAAGATCTTTTTGCATACTGATATTCCAGATTAATATAACTATGGCTGCATCCTCACTGCAGAAATAATGCAGTTTGATATGCTTTGACTGCCATGGCTCAATGCTATGGCTTTCTCAGATTTGTTGTTTTGGGAGAATTTAGCCTTCTCTGTTAGAGAGTTCTGGTGCCACAACAAACTACATATTCCAGGATTTAATAGCATTGAGCCATGGCAGTTAAAGTGTTGTCAAACTGCATTGCTTCTGCAGTGCAGATGCAGGCCATGTCTCTGAATGAATCCTATTGTTGGTCCCAACAAAAGTATACCCACTGAATCCATGGGACTTACTTATGTGCTGATTCCCCATTATAATTGATTTGGGTGGTTTACTCTAGATGAGGTTAATCTATCAGATTCTGACCTTTTCAATTAAATAGGGAATTGGTCAAGGGAAGGGGGTAGTAGATATCAGAGTGTGAAATGGCAGTGAACTGGCATGGCTGAAGGGTGAGGTAGGAGGTATAAATGCTCTAAATAAATAAATAAGCAATATATACAATAAAGCACTGTTGTACAAGGCTAATGATGAACATTGTTTAGGGAGTATTTATTTTTATCTAAATCTGTTAAGGGACTGGGTTGGGTTTTGTTTTGTTTTGTTTTGCATAGAGGAGATTCACATCAAATTTGTTATCCCTTATCTGAATTTTGCTGCTCCTCACCTTGTGTTACGTTGGCTGTATAAAATATATAAGCTGTCAAATTGATTTAGACCCAAAACACACTGCAGAAATAATCCAGTCTGAGACCACTTTAACTGCCCTGGCTCAGTGGTAGGGAATCTTAGGAATTGTAGTTTATTGTGGCACCAGAACTCTCTGACAGAGAAGGCTAAATGCCTCACAAAACTTACAGTGCTCAGAATTCCATAGCATTGAGCCAAGGCAGATAAAGCAGTATCAAAGTGGATTGTTTCTGCAGTGGGTTCTGGACCTTAGGTTCCTAGAAACTAGACCTTGTGGGTGTGTTGCTTGGGGATTCAAATCCCCTCTGGCTGATGTAGTTAGTAGTGAGCCAGCTTGGTGGAGCGGTTTGAGTGTTGGACTAGGATTCTGCTTTGAATCCCTGCTGGGTGACTGTGGGCATGTCATCCTCTTTAGAAGAAGCAGTGGATGTAGTGGTTTGTGCTGATTCAAATCCCTACTCAATCAAGGAAACCTTATCCATGGATAGCACTGGCTGACCTTAAACAAATCACACTCTCCCAGCCTTAATAGCAAACCTCATCTAAATAAATCTTGCCAAGAAAACCCTATATGAGAGGGTAACGATATTTCAGAGTATACGTAGTGGATAGCAGCCACAAAAACTATCTGATCCATTCATGCCACATCCTCACTCCTCCCCCTGTTCCAGCACAGACTTACAAGTGTATTTCCATGGGGATGGGAAAGGTGTGGGTGATCTGAGGTTAAATATACCTCTCGGACCTTTCCCTTTCCCCTTGGAGGGACGGATGTCTCCATAGGAGTTCATGATAATATGACCTTGAAGCATAATTGCTTGCAACAGGGAATATCTGTGTTATAAGTCTGCTTTGCAATATAAGAATTTTATCAAAATTTAGGAAATAGAGTGTACAACAATAGCATTGTTTCATAATTGAAGGTATATGTATGTTAGGTTGTGTATATATACATGTTGACATAAATATACATAAACATATAAATATTATTACATCTGACCAAAGCAGAACAAACTGGTAATATTACTTCCCTCTATCTAAACATTATACTTTTACTGATGGAGCCTAGAATTACATTGACTTTTTTAGCTGCCGCATCACACTGTTGACTCATGTTCAACTTGTTTTCCACTAGGACTCCTAGATCCCTTTCAGATGTACTGTTGTCAAGCTAGGTGTCCCCTATCCTATATCTATGTATTTCATTTTTTCTGCCTAGGTGCAGTACCTTACACTTCACCCTATTGAAATTCATTTTGTTAGTTTTGGCCCGACTTTCTAATCTGTTAAGGTCATTCTGAATTTTGATCCTGTCCTCTGGGGTATTAGCTATTCCTCCTAATTTGGTTTGGTGTCATCTGAAAATTTCATAAGCATGCCCTCTTTCATGTGGTCCCCAGCATCAATCCACGGGGTGAGGCGGGTAAGAAATAAACACAGCCGGCTTATGTCATATGCAGGCTTGCCACCTGCAGACTTTAGCTCATGCAGACAGCAAGCCTAGGGAGGACAAAATGGCATGTGTATTTGCAGCACATGCACAGCACAATACACAGCAGCACACCACCATTAGGGTCAATGAGACTTGAGCTCCTGCAGTTTTTTCCATATTCAGGAATGGTCCAGAACGGATCCCCCATGTATAACAAGGGCCCACTGTGTTGTTGTTGTTGTTGTTGTTGTTGTTGTTGTTGTTGTTAATATTGTTATTATCCCTTCATCCAAGTCACTGATGTATATGTAATAACATTCCCCAGTTGAGTAGGTTGTCTTTTTACATGCAGAAATATTCAAAATCAGCATCTCTATTGAAATGGTAATTACATCTTAAAACATTTCTGAAATTCCCTTTCAGGGATGGGCTTTAGTTGTAGTAACTGGTTGTGCTCAATGTCCATTGAAACTATGCCATCTGTGTGCTATGATTCTCTCGGCAGAACTCATGGACTGTGAGAATGGCACCGACATTGATGCTTTTGTCCTTCTGGGTTTCTCCTCCCAGCCTGAACGACAATCTCTCCTCTTCTTCCTCTTTTTGCTAATGTATGTGGCAGGACTTCTGGGGAACATCATGATGGTGGTTCTCATCACCTTGGATGCTCGTCTTCAGACTCCCATGTACTTTCTGCTACGTAGCCTGTCTGTAGTAGATGTGGGCTTCCTTTCAGTCACAGTGCCCCAGATGCTGGCTCATCTCAGTTCCTCCTCCAAGACTATCCCCTTCTATGCCTGCATGGCCCAGTTCTTCTTCTTCTACGTGTTTGCTGTCACTGACCATCTCCTGGTAAGTGTCATGGCTCTGGATCGCTATGTGGCCATTTGTAATCCTCTCCGCTATGCCACAGTGATGAACCAGAAGGTCTGTGGGCAATTGGTGGCTGGCTGCTGGACCCTTTCTACCCTCCACTCCATGCTCCATGCAGGGCTCCTCCTCCACCTCAGTTACCATGGGGAGAACCACCTGGACCACTTCTTCTGTGATCATCAGCCTTTGCTACAGCTGTCCTGCTCAGACATCAGCCTCAATGAAACAGCCATCTTCTTTGAAGCTGGAGTCATCATTCTTGGACCTTTGGTCTTCATCATTCTCACTTACATTCGCATTGTGGCAACCGTGATCAAGTTTTCATCTTCAGCGAGACGGAAAGCCTTCTCCACCTGTGGCTCCCATCTTACCATAGTAGTCCTCTTCTATGGGGCTACCATTGGAGTTTATTTCCTGCCCACATCTAGCTATTCATCCCAGCGAGGGGCTATCTTTGCGGTTGTCTATGCTATTTTCACCCCAATGTCTAACCCGTACATCTACAGCCTCAGGAATAAAGAAGTAAAAGAGGCTCTGAAGCATCTCCTAGGAAAACTGGTCTTTTCTCCAGAGTAGCTGTAAAATATGAGTAAATATGCCACCTTCATTCCCATCATATTCCCTTTGATGTACTGGATTTCATTAGGAAGGGAATGGCTAAATAATGGAACTGCCAAACTGGGAAACTTTGGGGTGTATGGGGGCAGGCAATACACACTGAATAAAAGTAAGTGTGACATCTTGGAAGACATTGTATTTTGGAATACATACTCTCAACTGTCTTTAAACAGTGGACCTTGATAGGAATGTGTAGGTATTGGGTGGGAAAATACAGCTTGTGCGCTATATTGTTTTTATAGCACCAAGGGCTGCCCATTTCTAACGTCTTGCAGAACTTTGGGACTTTTTTTAGGTTTCACTTGGTGCTGTCTGGGGCAGTTTCACTATTTTAAAATCTTTTGCTGGACTGTTTTAAATCCAAGGGAGGCCTTTTTCTTTTTCAACACTGAAACTTATTTCCTCTTCCTGGTTTGGAGAAAGATCTCTTCATCACATACATGAGCATTGTAAAACTGTTCACCATGTCCACTAGAGGCCATAATGGCACACTTTAAGTTTATGTGTGTGTGTGTGTGTGTGTGTGTGAAATGTGTGTGTTGCAGGGAATGGCTTTCCAAAGTCTGTTGAGCAGCAAATGTAGTCCCTGACCTTTGGGTAGTTGTCCCTCTCTGGCGACTAACCCACCAACTGTCCCATCTTGACAGAGACAGTACCAACTAATCTTCTGTCATCCCACTTTTTCCTGCTATTTTAAAATGTCCCAGTTTCTCTCTCCTCCTCCTGCTTTCTTCCTTTCTACTTCAATTGCTACAAATCAGCTAAAATGGATAGATAGGTATGATAGTGCTCTGACTGTTATGGGGAAATTTCCCAATGTGGCAATTCACAACAACAATCTAAAAATACCCAACGTCTATATAATCATATAAAACATCAGTTAAACTCAAAACTTTGAATGGAAAAATTTGGCTGGACCTGAGCATACACCACTAGCCAAGATGAAGGGACCACTTCTTGGAGACCTCTGGTGTTCTGGAAAGCTTGCATATTATTATTATTATTATTATTATTATTATTATTTCTGTATCATTGTCTTTTGTTCCACCAGGGAAAGAGGTATTTTATACCAGCCTTTCTCAGCATTTTTACCCTGGAGGAATTCTTGAAATAATTTTCAGATCTCCAGGAAAAATACATCAAAATAATAGCTATGAATTCTGTCTGGCTGTCTCCTGTTTGGGTAATTCTTGTTTCCTTCTACCCTCCTCTCTCTCATATTGTTTGCTGTGGAGGAGATGGAGAATCCTTGTATGGGAAGAGGGGGTGGACTATTTGGGGAGGGAGAGGATAACCTTTCTGATGCAAGCGGGGCTCCCATCCAAGTTGTGTGGGGCAAGGGGAAGTATGACTGTAGGAGAAAGGACTGGCGTTGCAGGGGAAGGTGAGATCGATGTCTAATATCTATCTCTCCTTCCAGCCCTTCTCCTAACCAACGGGACCTGAGGGTCACTCCAACCATACCACAAACCCTGTCTCTGCTCCTGTGCAATGCCAGGTCCATCAAGAATAAATCCCACATTATACACGACCTAATTGAGGATAACAGCTGTGACCTGGCTTGCATAACCGAGACCTGGCTTGGACCTGAAGGTGACGCTGTGTGGGCTCAGGTCCTCCCTTCCGGGTACTCGGTGAAGGACCAGAGCAGGTTAGGTGGGTGGATGGGGGGTGTTGCCTTGGTGGATAAAAACACCTTGTCTCTGACCAGGAACCAGGTTCGTCAGACTACCTATATCGAGTGTATTTACCTGACCCTGAAGGCTAGAGACAGTCTAGGGATTCTGTTGGTCTACCGGCCACCCCGTGCACTAACAGACTCCCTTAACGAGCTGACACAGTTGGTCTCGGAGTTGGTGTTGGAGTCCCCCAGGCTTCTAGTCCTGGGAGACTTCAACATCCCCTTCGCGGCCAACACAGTTCCATCCGGTGCAGCTCGGGAATTCATGGATACCATGACAGCCATGGGCCTGTCTCAGCTAATTACGGGTCCCACGCATTCTGCGGGGAATACACTTGATTTGGTTTTCTGTACGGACATGGAAAATCCGTGGGCAGAAATTACCAACATTTCCGCCCTGTCATGGATGGATCATTTCCTGGTGGAGGCAAGCATCAAGGCATCGACCCAGATCCCCCCCGGGGGTGGCGGACCTATTCGAATAGTCCACCCTCGAAGGCTGATGGAACCTGATAGGTTCCAAGAAGCCCTAGAGGGATATATGGTTGGAAGTGACGGCGACACTGTTGATGCCCTAGTTAACACCTGGGATACAGATCTCTCCAGGGCTATACACAGTATTGCCCCCAAGCGCCCTCTCAGGCCTGCTTCCAAAAAGAAGCCCTGGTACACGGAAGATCTCCAGGCCAGGAAGCGGGCTCTGCGACGGCTAGAGCACGCCTGGCGGAAACACCAGCGTTTATCCGACAAGGCTCTCCTAGACCACCTTTTGAAGGACTACGGAGAGGCGATACAAGCAGCTAAGAACTCGTTCTATGCTGCTCGTGTCGCGTCCGCGGAGTCGCGTCCAGCAGAGTTGTTCAGGGTAGTGAGGGAGCTATCTCAGCTCCCCCCTGCCCCGAACCAGATCCTTGAACCCACCAAGGCCTGCTGTGACCAATTTAACAACTTCTTCACGGATAAAATCTCTCGGATAAACGAAGGTCTGGATGCCAGGGTTGAAACAGAAACCAGAATAGAGGCGTCCAGAGCTTCCGTGGACTCAGTTGTACTGGATCAGTTTGAGTCTGTCAGGACCGAGGATGTGGACAAGATCCTTAGAAGTGTTCGGAAGACAACCTGCTCTCTCGATCCCTGCCCCTCGTGGCTAGTGGCACAGGGGGGACCGGTTGTAACTCAACTGTTACACCGGATCATCAATTCATCGCTGAGGGATGGGCAGTTCCCAGACATCCTTAAATTGGCCATAATAAAACCGATACTTAAAAAGCCCTCCCTCGACCCCCTGATTCACAACAATTATCGGCCAGTTTCGCTACTGCCATTCTTGGGGAAGGTGATCGAGAGGGCGGTTGCAATCCAGCTTCAATCGATCTTGGATGAAACGGATTTTCTAGATCCATTTCAAACCGGTTTCCGGGCGGGCTACGGGGTTGAGACGGCCATGGTCGCCCTGGTCGATGATCTCTGTCTGGGCATCGACAGGGGTAGCGTGTCCCTGTTGGTGCTCTTAGACATCTCAGCGGCTTTCAATACCATCGACCATGGTATCCTTCTGGAGCACCTGGCAAAGGTGGAAATCGGAGGCACTGCGCTCCAGTGGTTCCGGTCCTACCTCTCCGGGAGGTTCCAGATGGTGCAGCTGGGGGACGTGTGCTCCGATAAGAGGGCCCTCACCTCTGGGGTCCATCAAGGAGCCATTCTGTCCCCCATGCTTTTCAACATTTACATGAAACCGCTGGGAGAGATCATCCGGAGACATGGGGCGCGGGGTTATCAGTACGCTGATGACACCCAAATAGTCTTCTCTATGTCTCCGACTGATGCAGTGACCAGGGATGGCGTCGCTCCTCTCGTGGCCTGTCTAGAATCGGTAATGGACTGGATGAGGGAAAACAGACTCAGTCTGAATCCAGAGAAAACGGAAGTACTCGTGATAGGTTCCCCAGGTCCGGGTATGGAGGTGGTTCCACCTGTCCTGGACTGGGTCACGCTCCCCGTTAAGGACACTATACGCAGTCTGGGGGTGCTCCTTGACTCGTCGCTCCATCTAACTTCCCAGGTGGATGCGACAGTCAGGAGCACCTGTTACCAGCTTCGGCTGATACGCCAGCTGCGTCCCTACCTGGACCGGGGGGACCTTCAAACCGTAGTACACGCTCTGGTAACCTCTCGGTTGGATTTCTGTAACGCGCTCTACATGGGGCAGCCTTTGTATCACACTCGGAAGCTGCAACTAGTGCAAAATATGGCAGCACGGGTGGTCACTGGGGCTCCCAGGGCCGCCCATATAACACCAATCTTGAAAGACCTCCATTGGCTGCCGATTCGCTTCCGGGCTCAGTACAAAGTGCTGGTCATTACCTATAAAGCCCTATATGGCTTGGGCCCAGGGTACCTGAAGGACCGTCTCTCCCCATATAATCCGCCCCGCACACTTAGATCTACTGGACAGCGCTTATTGAGAGTTCCGGAGGCTAGATTAGTGAGTACAACGAAGAGGACGTTTTCCATCTCTGCCCCTTGCCTCTGGATCTCATTGCCTACTGAGTTCCGCTTGTCCCCCACCCTCAGCCAATTTAGGAAGGATTTGAAGACCTACCTATTCAAGCAGGCATATCCTTGAATGGACCTTCTTTGTAATCCACCTGTTAATTACCCGCTTACTGCATTGCCGTCGCACTTTGCACGGGGGATAATGTTTTTAATGTTTTTATTGTATCTGATCTGTTTTTAACTTATATGTATTTTGTTGTTTTAATGTTGTACACCGCCCTGATCTCTGGAAGGGCGGTATAGAAATAATTTTTTTATTATTATTATTATTATTATTATTATTATTATCATACCTACAGCTCAAAAGAAAAAAATTTTTTTTTTCTGCCAATCACAGTAACTCACAGGAGCCTTGGTTGAAAAAGCTTGCTTTCTACTAACAAAAAGAGGGTCTTGTGGGATTTTCTGCCTCAGGTGCCAAAGCACACTGCAGAAATAATCCAGTTTGACGATGCTTTAATGGCCCCGGCTCAATACCAGGGAATTCTGGGAATTGTAGTTTTGGGAGATATTTAGCCTCCTTTATCAGAAAGCTCTGGTGCTACAACAAACTGCATTTCCCAGGATTCCCTAATATTGAGCCAGGGGACTTAAAGTGCTGTCAAACTGGATTATTTCCTCAGTGTGGATTGGACCCTGGTTGATCTGGAAACTGTGTATTATACTTTTGATGGAGGTGGGCACACCACCGCTGTTCAGCTTCAAGCAATAAAATGTCTTGGACCAGTCCTGTACTGCACATCGGAGCCTGATGGATGTCAAGGGGATTGATTTCAGCCCATGATAAATCCCTTGACTGAAACCAAGACCAAAAGTCTGTAGCATTGCTTTGATTGTGACCGTTTGCTCACACAGGGAGCCAATGTGATGGAGAAATGAAGAGAGACCACATTTAAGCCCCCACTGAGCCATGAAATACAATGAGCCTAACCTACCTCACAGGGCTGTTGTGAAGATAAAGTGAGGACAAAGAGAGCCATGTACACAAAATACCTTGAGTCCATTTGAGTGCAGAAAGGGTATATGGTAGTCAACCGTTATCCATGGGAAATATGTTTCAAGGCTAACAATGGAGACATGAGACAGTGGATAGTACCAAATCCTATAGTAGTAATGTTTTTTGACCACAATTGACTGCAGGTTACTGAAACCTCAGAGACGAAAAGCTTGGATTAGGGTGGACTACTGTAAATGTAACTAACTAATAAATATATTCCACACATAATGTATGATACTGTGGTCAAGATACAAAACACTTTCAGGCTGCAGTCCAACACCGGCTCAGCATGACATATATACCCATACAGAGATATTTATAATATCTGTGCAAAATAACAACATTGCACAACACGTGTCAATGACTAAGGGGTGTTGCACTATGCACAATGAACAATATGTGATGCACAACCACAGTGTACAATAGGCAGCCACAACACTCAAGGTGCAATTGCAGTGTAAAAAGACAAGGACTGGGGAATTTGCTGTCTGTACAACTCCCATCATGACTTTCAACAGAATACATCCCTTGCCCAATGGTGACTTTTTGGTCCCAGCTATGTATGTTCCCAACTCGATGCCAGCTTTTGTGCAGTTGCTGTGCCACAGACTTCCATCCTCATCACCTCATAATGTCTCTGTGGAAATTGCATCTCCCTGTTAGTGGATTCTGTCTGGTAAGCAGCTGGTGGCTTCCTGGTTAGTGGTGGTAGTGAGTCCATTTCAAGGTCTCGCCTAAACTCTATAGGAGTGATCCAAGGAGATGAAATAATTTGGGGATAGGCTTCAGTCCCTTGGAGAACTCCTTTGAAGTTCAACTTCAAAATAGATTTGTCACCTCACCAACATGGAAGCCATTAGATGCTACTGCCACCCATTTGAGTCAAAGGGCAGAGTAACCAAAGTCATTTCCACAATAAGGTGGCCGCTTTTATTCTGGTTGTTCTTTCTGTTCAGTTCTCGACTACCATCTTCTGCCCAGTCCCTCATCATGGACTGTTTACATTTTTTCTCATTGTTTTAAACTGATTTTATCTTTCTGCTGCTTTGAGGTTTTGCAGGACAAAGCAGAACAGGTTGTAAATATTTAAATAAATAAATAAAGACACTTTGTCTGCACTTAGAGGCTTTGCCAAAATGATGGTTTGGAGAAGCCTCATCTTAGGGTGAACTTGTTTGTATGCATAAATCAAGCTACTGTCTCTTGGCCTCAGTTCTCCATCTGCAGCAGGGCAATAATGATAATACAGCCTTATCCATGGACTCCTTATCCACAGATTCAACCATCCACAACTTGAAAATATTCAATATATATATATATAATGCAAAAGGCAAACCTTGATTTTACCCTTTCTTATAAGAGACACCATTTTATTAGCCCATTGTATTTAACGAGACTTGGCTTTGATATTCACAGGGGTCCAAACCCCAATGGATAGCAAGGGCCCATGTGAATCTCCAATGACTGACATCTAATGAAACTGAATCCTGAAAAAATTGCCAGAAACCTTTGGAAGTGAGTGAGCATGCACATATAAAAACCAAATAGATATTGGACTGGCTGTCTTGAATCCCACACAAAATGGGGATGCTTAATTCCCTGCCTACCTCTGGAATATCTTTGGGTAAGAACACTGGAATAGATTATCTTCAATATAGTTTCCAGTCCCACAGGATTGTCACCCAGAGTTTCACCTCTAAGCTTCAGGGTGAGGAATGTGTGGCTCTTCAGATGTTATTCGACTGCAACTCACAACAGCCCTCACCAGTGGCTATATGTCAAGCAAGGATGCGAGTTACAGTCCAACAACCTCTGGAGGACTATATGTTTTAGCACTTCTGATTTAATGTGTTAGTTTCTACCTAGTCTCCTAACACTCTTTACAAAGAGTTCCTGACTCATGGTTTCTCCTCCTTCACATACCTAGCCAACTGATAGAACTGTACTTCTCATATACCAAAGAATGGGATCTGGAACACTGGCTTGTTAACTAGTAGTTACAATGGAAGTAGTTACAATGCCAATGTGACCCCCTTAAGCTTAGATTTATGTTGGAGTTGGATAGTAGCATCCCAGGAGCTAAATTGCCTGTAGACACTCCCCAGGGAGCTTTCAGTATTGATCTTTAAGCAGTATCTATCTTTCAGTTTGTCTCAATAGGGCTACAAGATCTCTCTATGTACTGATTCTATACTGGCTATACTGGCTATATCTTTAAATGCAGTATCTATCTAGTTAGACACCTAAACAGGTTGTGACCCTCTTCCATTTTGGCTGGTGCTTGGATTCAGTGCCAAAAGTTTCATCTGGGGCTGCACGTTGGATACACGTAGGGCCAGGGAGAAATTCAGTGCCTACATGTCTTTTTAGTACTTCTATAGATTTCATTTAATATTTATATGGCATCAGCAGCAGCTCTTGGAAAGCAACACAGTTGCTGGTGAGATAGAAATGGGTTTGGGAATTGCTAGCCTAAGGCAATGGGAAACTTCATTTTTAAAATAAGAATAAATAAATAAGCTAGTCAGAGTTGTCTCCTCTTCTTAACTCATGCTTTGCCACATGTGGATCATTTGGCAGCACTTGAACTCAGCATCCTTCCTTGCAGCCCAGATAACCATTGCATTCTGAATGTCAGGTATTCCCTCCCTGAAGTCTTCTGCCTCTGCTTTCCCTATCCATCCCTTAGCTTCCTCATCTTCAACACACCTTTAAGATCCCCAAACTCTCAACTCTATTTTTTCTTTTCCACTAGCTATTTTCTTCCCCACACACTCTCCCTCTTACTTTTACTCATGTTCCTTCTGAAGAGCTAGCATTATCTAGTGCAGGGGTTCCCAACCTTTTTGACTTAACGGAGCTCTTTTTAGAATCAATTTATATGATGGCTCCCCTAAGAAGCATACCCCTATGTCTTATAAATTAATGGTTTTTAGAAGTAGTGTTACTTTTTGTTTCTTATTCTTTAATTTCCTTCAATTTTTATTTCTTTCATTGTCCTGGAGATGGTTGCGGAGCACCTAGAAAGTGCATGTGGAGCCCTAAGGGCTCCTCAGAGCACAGTTGGAACTGCTGATCTACTGGATAATGTGTTGGACTAGGGCCAGGAAGCCTT
>JAOEGL010000218.1:0-28350 GCA_034509955.1 Urosaurus nigricauda
ACAAATAATAGTCAAGGCACCCACTCGGCCAAGAAGATTTGTTGTGGACCCTGCTGTTGCCCGTAATGCAGATGCTGATGCAGAGAAGGCTGAGGGCGAGCTTACCAGGGAGGCCCTTGTGCAGCACTTTTGGGCACTGGAGAATCAGGGCAGGGGGGGAGGGCGTACTTAGCCCATTCTGTATAGCCCATTCTGTTGCACAGTATATAATTACACCATTCCTTACTTTTGGTTTAAAAATGCCTTTCCGTTAAGTGGAATCATATATTATCCCCCTTATAAATAATATATTGCCCAATATATTGTACTTTTCCTTTTTTAATTCTCCGCTAATAAAAATACATTCTTTATGTCTGCGTTTGTTGCACTGTTCTTGGCCGCTACTAATGTACTGCATCTGCTAGCTTTGGTGCTGGCTTTACTTAACAATTTGTGCATCACTCTTGCGTTGCTGCTAGCTCCCAACTTGAAGGAGGACTGTAACCCATCCATTGAAATGGGGTAGCCCAACCACCACCCCTGCCCCACAAAACACACTAGGTACATACCATGAGTATCCACTACAGACCTACTTAGGCTTTTGCATGCCACCACAAGGGATCTCAAGAATGGCAACACCTACAAGTCCCACCACATTTCCTTCCTGCTCAGCTCATGTGTTTGTGGGTGTTTCCCCTTTCGCATTCCATGACCCTATTATGGGGCGTTTGTGGTGAGGTTTCTGCCAGAATAGGGAAAGGAGGCCCAAAACAGAAGAGACAGATTATGCGCATAATATGCATTGCTCTTTCACATATTAGTGGTGTGGAACTGGGTGGGGACATCCCCGAACTACTGCATGCATATTGAAACACATGTTTTGCCAAAGGGGTGGTGGTTCCATGTGTTGCCTAGTGGAAGGTATACAATACGTTAGGTGTTTAAGTGACAGTTTGTGTGCATGCTGGGCGGAACGAGATCACCGCTCATGGCGTGAAACCGCGTCACACCTGCGCCCCGGGAGACGTCCCTTTGGCTGCTGTGGAGCTGACACCGGGACTTACCCTTTTTTGTTATTTGAATTCACGTGGACATAGAGTGGCAGCCGCGACCGCAATTCTATTGACAGATTATGTGCATCCGGCTTGTGCGAAGGGTATTTTGTTGCCTGCCGCTTGCCTTACTTAACAGGAAATGATGGGTCCGGCCACCCTCCGCCTCTTCCGAGGTGGCAAATACTAACTCATTACAATGTATCTATTTCCCTGTCCATAACCTGGAGCCCCCCCAGCCATTGGCCAGCAGGGTAAGAGTAACTTTTTTGAATTGCCAGGGCACTATTTAACCTCGGGGATGCGCATAATCCGTCCGTTGGGCAGGATGGCGCCGAGGAGGTTGATTCGGATGGCCCTCTGGCGTGCCCGGGAGACCTCCATCCTCCTTGACAGCCTAGAGGCCACGGGTGTGGAGGGGGTTTGGCGGCTAATGCGGTCGTCAAACCTCCCGAACATCCATCTCTATGAGAGCGCTGTTGCTCTCCTGGCCCAGCGGGGGTTTGTGCAGGAGCCCGGCCAGTGCCGCACCAAGTTCAAAATCCTCAAAAGTGCCTTCTTCAAGGCCCGGGAGAGGCACCACGGGAGGCCGCCGCCGGAGGAGAGGCCAGAGTTCTATGGGCGCCTCCTTCGGATGTGGCGAACGGCGGGGAGGCCATCCCGAAGGGATCGCAGGGCCCCTGGTAGGTTGTTTTCCTGAAAGGGTGTACACCCAATTCCTGCTTGGGGGGGTCAGACTGGATGACCTCTCGCATTACACCGCTACTGATCCATGTCCCTACTCTCTCCCCTATCATTGTGCAGGTGCTGCAAGGCACAGAGGGGGGCAGCATGGCAGGAGGAGGAGGAGGAGGCCTGCTGTGCTGCCAGAGGAGGAAGAGGAGGAGGAGGAGGAGGAGGAGGACGAGGGCCAGGAAGAGAGAATGGAGAAGGGAGAGCCAGCACCTTCCACAACTGGGCAGCCGTCCAGTTCCGAAGAGGGTGCTCAGGTTGAAGGTGAGAATTATTCCAGCACTGCACTCGGCATCAGCCTGAATGTGGATGTGGCTCCCCTCTCGAAAGCAATAATTAATTCTGCAATTGGAGATGGGGGCCCTAATCTTCAATGCTTTGTATGAAATGTTTAACCCCTGTCTTGAGTAGCAATGCAGAACTGGTTGCATTGATTTCTAGCAGGCTATATCCAGCTCATAATTTACCTTAAGCAATCTCCACCAGTGCTACTGTGGTCAATGTCTGCCAGATAGAAGTATGAGGGACACAAAACAAGAGTGTCATGTTCTTGATGGAACTGTAGGTCCAGCAGCGTGACTTCTGACAGGCATTGACCATAGAATTGCACACGAATAAACAGGTAAGAGATTTTTCTAAGTGCTGTTGTTCTTCTTTTTCTGTACAGATGAGGAACCAACACCGGGAACCTCTGCGGGCATCGCAGATCAGGCAGCTGCTGCAGCCTCCACACTGCCAGCACTGTGTAAGTATCCATGTGCTATCGTCTCTGTAGTCCACCACACCTTTGACCCTTTCCCCTCCATAGGAACTCACTTTTGACAAGTTGTACTATCTCACCCTCTGTGGAAGGCAGAAGCAAATCTGGACAAATCTGGCCACTATAACTCCTCTAAAGGTTGCCAGAAATGCCTTGAAGTCACTCAATAATAACAACAACAAATGTTTCAGAAGTTATTGAAATAACTTCTTCACACCCTGATCGGGTAGAGCGAACAATGGTTACCATACCTCATTACACCCTCTTCTCATTTTTGTCTCCAGGGTACTCCTCCATCCTGGTAAGGTTGGGGGCTCAGGAGCAGCGTCTGGCAAGGCTGGAGGCCCTGGAGGAGCGGGTGGCACGCATTGAAGAGTGCCTCCGGAGGCACTGGCCCGAGGATTTCGTTTAGTTATTTTATGTTGTTTGGCCAATGTTGGTCCTATAGTTTTGTATAATAAATCATATGTTATTTTTTGAACCTTTGGTTTGTCTGCTTTGATCTCTAGAGGTAGGCCACTGGCTGCGGTTGCAAAAGAGGCAATGGCCTTCTTTTCACTGGGGGGAGGAGGGAAAGAAAGGAATGGAAGGTAAGACAGTACTTTACCTAAACATGTGCTACCGCACAGTTTATCAATTGGAAAAACTTTATAGAACACAAACCTGGCGTGCAAACATGCAAACAGAAGTCATGGCAAAGTGCATGACGAAAACCAAACAAGTGCTAAACACCAAACCATTTACATAAAGTGTTGGCTAATATGCCAAGGAGGCCTTCCTTTTTTCAAGGCGACAGGGGAACAGGCTTCTTGATTTTCCTGGATGGACGAGCGGCTACAGAGGAACCGGCTGCCGTGTCATGAGAGGCCGAAGTTTCCTGGGATTGAGTCTCAACATCCGATGGCTGAGGGAGTTCCCGAAGAAATGGTTGTTCGCCTGCCTGTGGGTGAAGAACCCTCTTCCTCTTAACAACCCTACCTGAGGAGTTGGCTTGCTGCAAATGAGATGCCATAGCTTCAAACATGCCCCTAAACATATCTGTCTGGGATTCCATGGAGGTGTGCAGCCTGTCGACAGTGTGTCTCAGGGCCTCCCCTTCCTCAGCAATCGCCTTGGCCAGTTCTTTCCTTGACTCCATCTCGATCTGCATCATCTCTCTCTCAAAGTTCTGCGACTTCTCCAGCTGTGCATCAAGATGCGACAGCAGCTTGGTCATCTGTGAGGAGGAGTGTGAAATTATCTTCTCTATGGCCACTGCAGCCGTATCCTTCCCTCGCCGTTTCTTGATAAGTGCCAGCCTCTCAGCAGGTGTCATCACCGCCATTGGATTGATTTTGGCACAAGCTGTAATGCAAGTGCATTATTTTTCTCAAGGACGTTGGGCAACTGTGTGACCACAATGGGCTGTCCAGACCAGTAATGTGGGTTATCAGGTGAATGCACGGCATCTCTTCCAGGCATGCTTACACCAATCACGACAGCATCACATCGCTCCATTATGTGGGCATTATGTGATGCTGCAGGTACCTTATTCTGCACTGCTGTGATGCCCCCCTCCCCCTGCTGGCTGGGTGCAATTGCCACATGACATCTAATGCTTTGGTAATACACGTACCCCATTGGTGGGTCACAAAGGAATAGCTACACATCAGTGCAGGTATAGCAGAAAGCATAGTGATCACACCCACATCTTCAAGCAGATATGGAGGCTTTGAACATGCAACAGCACCTGGTCCCTTTACCAGCCCAACCAAACTTGTGCGGCATGGTGTCTGCAAAGCCTGTTCAAAGGGAGACACAATCAAAGAACAGAAAAGCAACATGCACAAGAGACCTATGTCCCTGGAGTATCACAAGGCTACACCTCTCCTCTAATGCCCTAAGGTCCCCCCCCTCCTTTATGCGACTCCATAGCAGTGCTCATCAAACTGGTGCCTAAGGAGAAGGCGGGGAAGGAAACCGCACTCACCACTACTTCCTGCTCTGTTTTCCCTTTGTGTTTCCGGATCACTTGCACCTGATCCTGTCCCCGAGGTCTGGGGGGCATCTGTCTGCAGTTCCTCCAGAACGGTGTTGGGGTCGATCTCCTCCAGTATAAGCTCCACTTCCTGACTGGGATCTTGCATGTCCGGTGTTGCTAGAGGAGCGAGAAATGCATTGCATAAATTGCAGGCGCACATTCAACAATTAGGAGTAGTTCTTTACATCATGCAAAAGTAATCCTTCACCGGTATTAGAATAAACATCAACAGTAGCCATTACTGCTATGCCATGAGTGACGGTTATTTCATTCCAGAGCGCATATATACGCATGTGCGTGTATGCGCATCCCCCCCCCCCCCAAATTACCTTGAGAAAACAGTTCCTGGGAATCGGGAGTGCCGGCCTGGTTGTTGCTGTCGGGTTGGGTCCACACTAGCTTGTACAGCGAACTGAGCCGCTTCGGCTCGATACTGGCATCACCAGCCAAAATTTGTTTCAGTTCACGAAAGAAAGGCATGTCCACAGCGCCGCTTCCACTCCTGGATGCTTTCTGGTTCTCTTCCTTGAACTTTCTTTTTAATGCCTTACATTTGGTGCGGCATTCCTCCGCATTCCTATCGTGGCCCCTCTTCCTCAACTCGGTCGCAATATTTTCAAACATGTCGATGTTTCTGTGGCTCTCTCTCAGTTGCTGCTGGACCTTTTCCTGGCCCCAGAGCGCAATAAGATCCACTCTCGTCGTGTTTCCACGATATGCCTCTTCCTCCACTTTTTTGTTGTGGCATGGGACATCTGTTCGGTGGAGCTTTGTGAAGCCGCCATTTCAATTTCCGATTTCTTTCGGCAGTGATCAGGAAAAGTGTGGTTCGAAAATGGCGCTTGCTCTCGGAGGAAGCAGGATCATGGGAGTTGGGGTCGTGGGCTGGGCCAAACTATTCCCCCTGTTATTGGCGGGACAGATAAACCCAACAAAAGGCAAGGGGTGTGCCAGGGTCATCTGGCGGGCGGTGACCTGCTGAAATGTGCCATGTGGGCAGGGCATTATGGAGGTCGCAGGAAATGAATGCCAAGGGGCAACATCCTCTAGTGCGCATAATCTGTCGGCAGAGGGACCCACCCTTGCACGTCGCCACACAAGTCCACTATTTCCCAAAACATATCAGTCACCTCAAATTAAGGGGAAGGGGGTGAGGGGGTACTACTTCCACAAGGCGGTTAATGGGGAGGAATGCCCAGGAGGATTCGAGTGGGTGCAAATATGCGCATAATCTGTCAGCCTGGCAAGCCCCCCCCCCCATAAAGATCCATCGCCATCCAATGGGGAGGTTACGGGGGTGCTGCGGTTTTTGGGAGGAAAGCACTCATACAGCCACAATTGGTGCACAGGTTTTCCCTCCCAAAATCAGAGGGGAAGGAATGCACATAAACTGTCAATAAAAAAAAAGAAAAAAAATACAAAACAAATACAATAAGAGCACAAATAAAAATACAGTGGAAATGATAAATAAGAAATATCTCTAACGCATAAATGCGCATGCGCGACTTTGCCTGGAGAGGAGAGGAGGCATGTTCTGCCCCCCTGGCCTTCTCCCCTCCCCTGAACTTGACCCGATGGTGATCGGAGCCAAGTTCACATTCCCCGCAAACCGGTTTTTCCAAAAAGAAATGGTAAAAAACCCGCTTTGGGAGAAACCGGGTTATGGAGGATTTACCCCGCTACGGGTGTGCAAAATCCGGATTCAGTAGTGTTAAAACCGGTTTCAGTGTGAACTTCTTGATTTTAAACTGGTTTGCTAACCGGTATATAATGTAGTCTGAACAGCCCCAGTCTCAGCCTCAGAAAACCCCATGAAAGGTTTGCCTTATTATTGTCATAAATTGGAAACAACTTGAAGGCACACAACAACAACAACAAGTCTCTCTCTCTCTCTCTCTCTCTCTCTCTGGGCTTTTGGCTGCATTCCTCACAGTCAGAAAAACTGTGCACTGTTGTTCTAGCTAGCAGATGAATTTGGGTTCCTCTCCCAGTATTTAAAGACTATAATCCATGTCATTGTGATCACATAGTCTACAAATTCCTCATTATTTTTACATCCTTAATCTCTCTGTCTCTTGGTCATTCACTCAGTCATATTTCAGGATGTGATGGGGGTAAGACATGTATTATCAAACCAATGGATCATCTCTCCCTCCCCCCAAATGTTAGATACAAATTTGGATATTGAAATATCTGAGACATATTCATGTCCAGATTACAAACAAGAACTCAGAGGACAACAAGAGAACCCCTGAAGTATGCAAGGTGGGAGGGAAAAGAAAGCAGAAGTCACCAGATCCTGTTTGATCTTAGGTACAAAGTAAGGTCAGGGTGGTCAACACTTGGACGGAAGAACCACCAAGGAACACTAGATGTTGTAGACTATATTTCAGAGGAGGGCCATAACAAACTCTGTATTATTTGCTAAAGAAAACCCTCAGAACTTCATAGAGTCACCATAAGTTAGCAGGTGACTTCAGCTGTTGCCACAATGCAGGAATACTGCAAAGCAGTTTGACACTACTTTAACTGCCATGGCTCAATGCTATGGAGATTCTGAGATTTTTAGTTTTGTGAGAGATTTGCCCTCCATGTCAGAGAGTTCTGGTGCCCTAACCAAACTACAAATCCCAGAATTGCGTAGCATTAAACAATGGCAGTTAAAGGGGTGTCAAACAGCTTCCTTTCTGCAGCCCTGAAAGCACACATACTGTATACAATTAGCTGATGACAGGCCAGAGTTTCAGGACCCTGGACAGCTCTGAGTATGTGACTTACTCCAACAGAGTCCTGAAGTGGAAATTAACAGAAGCCTTTTTTTGATCTGCTTTCCCTAGATAAGTCTCCAAATTTTTAAAATTACAGTTCTGGAGAGTCATGGCCACTGCCACAGCTGGCTAAAGGTGATGGAAGTTATAGTGCATACTATAAGAGGGGAACCAAGCTCTGAGAAGCTGCTGCCATATTGCTCTCCTTCCACTACTTCTCTCTGACCCCATTCCCTGCCCAAAGAGAGGAAGGCACTAAAACGGAGAGTCTTATGGCTTTCATATTCAGTACTTTCCCCCTTCTCTCTCAATTCTTTCTGAATTTCTTGCTTGAACCGCTGAGAAGGTATTGGGAAATGGGAAGATTTGTTTTGGTGGTGGTGCAGCAGTCCATCAGAGGAATCATGTCGAAACAGATTGCTGTTGTTCTTATTTATATCCCACCTTTCCTCCAATATAGGGACACAAGGCAGCTAACAACAAATTTAAAACAGTACAAGTTAAAAACACTCCAAAAGCATTAAAATGTAGATACAGTGCTTTAAAAAACCACAATGCAACATTTTTTTAACAAGTCAAAAACATTACACATTAAAAATTAAAATGCATTTAAAACTCTGTACAAACCTTAAAATCTGAATTACACAGCATTTAAAAACCCAACCCTTGTCAGTTTATAAAATGCCTGACAGCACAGAATTTTTTTTTACCTGATACCAAAAGGAGAGCCAGGATCCTGGCCTCTCTGAGATCAAAGTTCCAAAGTCTGGGAGCAGCCACTGAGAAGGCCCTTTCCATGTTCCCACCAAATGAGCCAGAGAAGGTGGAAGGATAGAGAGAAGGGCCTTTCCTGATGCTCTAAGTGCTCCAATGGGCTTGTAAAGGGAGATACAGTCCTTCAAATAACCTGGATCCAGCCCATATAGGCCTTTATAGGTCAAAACCAGCACTTTGAATTGTGCCCAGAAATGGACCAGCCGCCAATGGACCTGTTGCAACAAGGGAGTTGTAGCCAGCTCCAGTTAAAAACCAAGCTGCAGCTCTTTGGGTCAACTGAAGTTTCTGGGCACCTTTCAAAGGCAGCCCCATGTACAAGGCATTACAGGTTTTGTCTTCTAGGATCACAGTTTGGGGGCTTTCGGCTTTCCAGCTCAGCTTCAGCACCTTCACAATGGATGCCATGGGTCCTTCTGACTTATTGAATTTGGCCACTCCTTCTTGAGGTCAGCATTTGGATTCAGGTCAACTAAGAGTAAGGGTGGGGAATGGAAAAGTCACGGGGGGGGGGGGGGAGGCTATAGTTCCCAGAATTTGTCATCCAGTGAATTCCTGGGAAATTCTGGGAGTTGTAATTTTAAAAAAAACACATAAATTTTTCAGGCTGTGGATGACAGTTCTAGCAAATTAATATTTGCATCTTAAATAGCATCTTAAAATAGCATCTTACTGTTTCATTCCCTTATGTGCTGTTTGACAAATTCAATAGTTACTATGCTCTGGCTATTAATACTCTCAAAGTCTTAGTATTTAATAATAATAATAATAATAATAATAATAATAATATCTATACCCCGCTCTTCAGCCAAGGCTATCAGAGCAGCTTACAATTTGTTAATTAGACATTTCCCTGTCCTCAGGCTTACAATCTAAAAAGACACAACACAAAAGGAGAATGGAGAGTCCAGTAGATCTTTTCTCCCTCGGAGGCCTGGACCAAGGCAGATGGACTGGAGGGAGGGCTCTTCTTCACTTCAGGCGAGGCCTGTTGGAGCTGGCTTGCCCCTCTCTCCCTCAAGATGGTGGATGAAGGGAGGGCTCCTCTTGCTTGCAGGCATACTTCATGTACAGAACATATACTATATACTTCATAGACAGAACATTGGTTTGAATTTGAAATTCCAGTCTTGAGCAGGAAAATGGGAACACATGGATTGGTTTGGATTTTTCTTTTCCATTCTCTCTCAATCCTGGATCATTTTAATTTGACTGTAGGGTCTTTGGGTGAAAAAAGGGCAAAGCCTAATTTCAACACTCATGTGATCTTTGTAGTAATCCAGAGAACATTTGTTCTTGGGTTTAATTGCTTTCTCCTGGAAGCTTCAGAGAGGCTGGCTTGGGAAAGTCTCTTGCTGGCTGTATAATTGTTCTGGGGCCTTCATGCTCCAAATCCTCGAGGATGGCTTCCATCTTTGATTAACATGTTCCCTGGAGAGCCACTGCCTTCTGGTATGCCCCCCTCCAAGAAACCACAGTCTACATCACTGAAATTCTTCCCTTCATATTACAACAAAACTCTCCTCTTTGCTGTTCATTGGAAGCATTTGCTTCAGCACTCTGCAAAGCAATGCGTCTTCTTCTCAGAGTTAATGATCATCCCCAGCAAAAGGAGCCTGTTCTCAGGGCTGACGCCAAAGCTTTGCTGCTCCACTTAGAGGTACAGTATACTTTTCAGCTTTATTCTTTGGACAAAGGGCATTTCTTTCCACTTTAGCATTTCATTCTGTGCAGTTCAATGTTGTGTGTGTGTCTCAGGCTGCTGCCGCACTGCAAAATTAATGCAGTGTGGCACCACTTGAATTGTCATGGCTTCATCCTATGGAATTGTGGGATTTGTAGTTTGTTGGGGCACCAAGCTCCCTGTCAGAGAAGGCTAAATATTGGACAAGATTACAAATCACAGCATTCCATAGCTGGGAGCCATGACAGCTAATGCAGTATCAAACTGCATTAATTCTGCAATGTAGATGCAACTTCAAGCTCCGCATTACCCTGAACTTTCTTTCCTCCACATTTTTTTCCAGCCTGAAGCAGCCTGAGCTAGTGGCATCAGAATCCACATGGGTGAAAGAAAGATTCCTGTGGAGAGCAGTGCCAACTGATGGTGTCCATCTCCATTTGAACTTAGTTTGAACATGAAAGGAGCTATCCAACTAGATGATGAACCCAGGTCCTCAAACAGGTATAGCATGCACAGTACTAAGAAATCATGAGCTGCAATCTGTACTGGGGTGAAGGTAAAGCTGGCAAAATCATCCATCCATGGCCAAGCCCTTATTTTTTTTTAAATATGGGTTTGAATCCCTGTATATTCCACTATGTTAATAGTTGCCACTTCTTTTATCCCCAATATCTTGAAAAGGAATAGTGCCTTGTGTTACCTAAAGTGATGGTTGGAAAGGCTCAAGAAAGAAAGCATTAGATAAAAGCACCAGAAAAAAAAGCACCCTTCCCGTTTGGAAATTTGTACAAGTCTTTGTCTTCAGTATGAAATACATTTCTTCTGTGCAGGTAGATCACAATTTATTATAGTCTGCCAAAAATTTCAGTGTATTGTTTTTAAAATGAATATTCAAGAATAAAACAGGAAAAGCACACAACCCTTTCATTAGACAGGATGTCTTTTCCCTGACACTTTCCCTACCGATTCTTGAAGAAGTAGAAATAGAATGTCAGATGAACTTCATAGACAGAACATTGGTTTGAATTTGAAATTCCAGTCTTGAGCATTATTATTATTATTATTAACTTTATTATAAATAATTTCCTCCTTTAGAGAGTAAATTTGTAGAGATCTATGCAAGTCTTCATTCTTCTCAGGTATATAATTATATGAATTATGTTTCTTGGTGGAATACATATTATTTGGAATCTTCCAAGAACTGAAACCACCCGTGGCAGCCTCTGTTCCATCCCTAATATTTCTCCTTCCTCTCTAGCTGATTTATGCTCTTTACATCTAGATGAAATTCAAGACTGACTTTAAGGAAGAATATTTTCATGTGCGCTTCATTCAGATCCTCAGCTGAGCCATGGAAAGACAAGAGCAAGAGAATCATACCTACTTTGCTGGATTTATCCTTCTAGGTCTCTCCTCCTCTCCAGAGTTCCAGGGACTTCTCTTCCCCATCTTCCTCTCTATGTACTTGCTTAGCCTGTTGGGAAATTTCTTGATCTTCTTGCTAATCTTCTCCAACAGCAGCCTCTACTATGCCCCTATGTACTTCTTTCTCAGCCACCTGTCTTTGGCTGACTTGGGATTCACCTCCACCACAGTCCCCAAGATGCTTCATATCTTGGTGTCCGAGGAGAACGCCATCTCCCATAATGGATGCCTCACTCAGATGTATTTCTTTGTGGTCTTCTGCACAACGGATAACTTCCTCTTGGCCTCGATGGCATTTGACCGCTATGTAGCCATCTGCCGCCCACTCCATTACACCATTGTAATGAGCTACAAGCATTGCCTGCTGCTGGCCACTGGGTCTTGGCTCTTGGCTCATGCCCACTCTCTTTTGTATGTCCTTTTGGTGTCTGATTTTTCCTTCTGTGCCTCTCGAGAAATCCCTCATTTCTTCTGTGACCTCCATCCTTTGCTCAGGCTCTCCTGCTCAGACACATCCTCTGTTGAAATGATGCTTGTAAGTGAAGGTACTACAGCTCTTCTTGGACCCCTGGTATTTATCCTTCTTTCCTATCTGTTCATTGTTTTGAAGATTTTGAGGGTCCCATCAGCTTCTGGGAAGTACAAGGCCTTCTCCACTTGCAGTGCCCACCTCACCACAGTGGCCTTGTTCTATGGGACTCTCATAGGCACCTACATCCGCCCGTCGTCCACCTATTCTGGTTCTAGGCTGAGAGTGGCATCAATATTCTACACAATTGTCACTCCTATGCTCAATCCATTCATATACAGCCTAAGGAATAGTGAGATTCATGGGGCCATGAGGAAGCTACTTCAGAAGAGAAGATTACTGACGGAGCAGAGATTTTTTTCATAAAGCCTGAGCCAGTTTGTAGTAGCCATATACAAAGCAATAGCAGTAGTGCTAGTAGTAGAGCAGCAGTAGTAACACCACCACTACCAGCAGCAACAACAACAACAACAAAGTAAATAAGTCCTAAGATGCTATACTGTCTCTTTGTGTCAAAATATTTTGGAGCTTATTGTATGGATATGAAATATATATGAAATTTTACCAGATAAATACTGTGTTGTTATAGGAACAGAATCCCAGTGCTTAACTGGGAATGATATATTGTCTGTGTATTTTCACGCAACTTTATTCATTTTTATTCAGGCTGTCCCATCACCCTTTGGCATGTATATTAATCTGTTGCTGAAGAGAGTTGAAGTGTCTAGGTGCTAGCTCTTCTTTTATTGTTGTGTTTTGACTATGTTTTTAAAAAGCAAGATTTTGTTTTTAAGAGTCCACCCAGAAAGACTAAATTTGTGGCTCTAACAATAGATTTCTATGAGGCACTGCATTGTACTAAATCATGGGTGTGCTTTTCTTTTTGCCTCTCTTTCTCAACTCTTTTTCTTCCTTTGGGAGACTTGAGTTCAAAACACCCTGCAGAAATAATCCAGTTTGAGATCGCTTTAACTGCCCTGGCTCAATGTTACGAAACTCTGGGAACTATAGTTTTATGAGACATTTAGCCTTCCCCATCAGAGAGCTCTGGTGCCACTATAAACTATAATTCCCAGGATTCCCTAGCACTGAGCCAGGGTAGTTAAAGCAGTCTCAAACTAGATTATTTCTGCAGTGTGTTTTGGACCTTACTTTCAATGCTTATATCTGGCATGTTCCATTTAAGAGGTATGCTTCATATAGATAGCTCATTTTAGTTCATTTGTGAACTGGGATGTTACCTGTGCACATGTTTAATTCCCTTTCCTCTTTTTTAAAAAAATTTCCTTGTGTTTCCAGTTGTACACTTGATTTGGAATCTTTATTTTCTCCTTCTCTTCAAAAAACTATTGCTTATATATATATATATATATATATATATATACACAGTATATATATATATATATATATATATTAGGAAAGGGGAACCCCTTTTGTAGTGTTAGCAGCAAAATGGCAAGATGAAAGGCTGAAATGTTCTTGCTAGTCAATGGGTGCAGCTACACTGTGAAATAATGCAATTTGACATGCCATGCCATGGGTTTAAGTGCTATCACTCCATCCTATGGAATCGTGGGATCTGTAGTTTCACAAGGTCTTTAGCTTCCTCTGACAAGGTGTCCTGTGCCTCATAAAACTGCAAATCCCAGGATTTGCCCCAGCGTTCATGCACAATTTTTTCTTCCCCGCTGATATCTTTTCACTACTGGCTTGTTCTTGTTAACTGACTTGGTTTCTGCCCTTTTAATGTCTTTTTCCCCCCTTAATATTTCTGCAGAATGAAAAATAAATGGGGGGACAAAGGACCATATAACCCCATTTTGTTTTTCTAGGCCATTTGATGATGGCCTCATAGTACTCCTGTCAGGCGAAGGAACATGGTGGTGTCCAACAAGTGGAATTTTCTTCATTCTGCCTCCAAAATTGTTACTTTAATGTTGAAAATGTACTTATTTTTGCAATGCTTCCTAGTGTAGTTCAAGGTTACCATCTACTTCATGGATCATGTAAATACTGCATCTTGATTTTGTGAGTCTCTATTATTGCTGTACACTCCTTGGATGCAAGTGATGTAGTAATATTTGCAAATAAGTAAATAATTAATGTGCATAAGGACCAGAGCTGCACAACTAATTGATCTAAATCTTGACTAATGAAATGAATCAGTTTGATTCAGACCAATTTTTGCCAGCTTCAGAGCACACCGGACTGGCCCAGTTTGGTTCTGTAGGGGAATGGGATATTGCAAAGAACTTCAGATGAATCTAGGGATCTAGGCATCGAAAATAACCATGGAGCTGCTACACACGAGGAAGACAGTGAGATGTTATAATGCAAAGGGAAAGAAGGTGAGTTGTGCTGTGCTCACTAAGAGCTCCAATGTACAGTTTCAAGACACAAACCTCACCAGCTCTTTCCACTGAAGTTATACAGTCAAGCTCCTCCAGTGTTCATTCTATGCTAGTAGTAGATCTTGAAAGAGCTGTAGTGAGAGTTGGGTGGCTGCTGATTTCACCGAGTCTTTTTTTTAATGTTCTTTTGTTTTGCTGAATAGCCTAGTTTAGTCTTTATGCTGTCCTTTCCCATTGTGACTCCCATTGTAGGGAGGAAGGTGGGATATAAAATAATAATGATAATAGTAATAATAATAATAATAATAATAATCCTGTTAATTTGTTGGTTTTATGAGGCTGTCTCTGTGAGTTAACCTTTTCTTCTGCCCCCAATACCCCACTTGGCTAGTGTCATTGTAACTAAGATGTTAGATGGAAAGCAGGCAGGGAGACCCACCAATGAAAAGGCAGAACATTGTCTGGAGCTATTTTGAGATGGGAGAAGGTCCCAGGATTTCACTCTCTGAATAAATAAAGCTTGATCTCATAATCTCTCTACTTCCTTATGCAACATCATTGAATCTCACCAGTTGGCTTGCTGGTAGAGTAATGCAGGATAGCACCTTCTCTTCAATCACATTGCCATCATATTTATAAGCATATATCTTATGTAAAATGTAACAGACTTAGGGAGACAATGCCAGAAGAAAAACAGTGCACTGCTAAGACTGGCCACTCAACAATGGCTTTTACATACTGTTTAGTAAAAGCTTAGCTTAAAAGAGCAATATCCTGGCATCTGGTGCCAATTGGAGCCTACCCTTGTATTGAAATAATGGAAAGCTAAATGCCTATTTCCTGTTATTCAACTTAGTCTTTTCTTAGTCTTTTCAGTATTTGAACATGTGGCATGTAGTTGATTTGTTTTCTGCTCATTTTCTTCTGTATTTGTTCATAATAAAAACGAATTGAAAAAAGACACAAGATATTTGGGAGTGTTTTTTGTTTTGTTTTAAATGCAAAGTACTCAGACCTGTCCTCCATCAATCTCCAACCAACACAACTACTTCCCAGCACCTCAGCTACAAGAGAACAATCAGACAAACTATTCTGAATTAAGAGCACCCCTAAATTTTAGTGTATGGCACTATCTGAGATGAGGCCTTTGAATATCTACTTTAAGGTTTAGAGACAATACCAAAGAATGAATTCAACAACCCATTGACATGGGAGCCACCGTGTAAGGGAGGTTTGGCCTTCCCTGGACAATCCCTAACCAAGCCACAGTCATTCATGCACTAGTAACCTCCCAATTAGATTACTATAATACACTGTACCTGGAACTGCCCTTGAAGATGACCTAGAAGCCACAGCTAGTACATAATGGAGTATCTAGGTTGCTAGCTAGAACACAGCAAGGTGGTGAGCAGCCACCAGCTACCACTGACAATGGGCAGCTGAGTTTGAATCCTGCCAGAGGTCCCGTGGATTAGTGGTTTTTGGATCCAAAAACTGGATAGTTGGCCTTCTCTGAATGTTGTTGCACTTCCTTTGAGGAATAAGATGTGTAACCTAGAAGCACTCCTGGATCCATATCTGTCAATGGAGGTCCAAGTAGACTCCATGGCTTCAAGGCCAGATTTGGTTGCTATGCCAGTTATGGCCTGTCCTGTCCATTCCCTAACCTGGCCACAGTAGTTCATGCACCGGTAAACTCCTGCATAGATTACTGCAACACACTCTACATGGAACTGCCCTTGAGGATGACTCAGAAACCTCCGCTAGAATAAAATGTAGCAGCTAGATTGCTGGCTGGAACATTGTATAGAAATCATATATCACCTGGTTTAAAGGAATTGCCCTGGCTACCAGTACACTTTTGGTCTGTATTCAAGATGCTAGGGATGACATTTAAAGTCTTAAATGGCTTGGGACCTTAATATCTTAAGCAGTCCTCTCTCTTCCTCTGCTTGCCTGGGGATTGAGGTGAACAGAAGAGTCTCTCTTATGTGTCTCATCATCAGTGGGAGCAGTACATGGAGGGAGGATGTGGTTCAGGGCCTTCTTTGCTGTGGTTCCTAGGTTGTGGAATGACCTTCCTTTTGGTACTCAAACTGGCTTCAGTCTGACCGCCATGTTGAAATGTTTGAAATGTCGAAATGGATTCATTAAATCCCTTTGGTTCTAAATGGTTTTGCCCACATCTGTGTACATGTATGGCTTTAACTAGTTTAATTGCTTAAGATACTTTTATTCTCTTTAAGTTACTCTGTGGATGTACATTTTCAGTTGCTTCTAGTTTTTTTATATAACCTGAGATATAACACTGTATAGGGTGGGATGTAAGTATGTAGTAAGCAAGTAAAGTTTCCTAGATCAATTTTGCTGCTATTTAGTGTGAAATATTTCACTTTCTAGTGGCTGAGGGAAGTCACTGCAATATCATTGGTATGCCATGGAGTGATGATGACTCGTTCAAGATATTGGAATGGTTGTTCCTGTGTGCCTTCAAGTCATTCCTGACTTATGGTGACACTAAAGTGACCCTATCATGGCATAATTTGTTCAGAAGGGGCTTGCCTTTGCCTTCCCTTGAGGCTGAGAGAGTATGACTTGCCTAAATTTGCCCAGTGGGTTTACATGACTGAGCAGGTATTTGAGCCCCGGTCTACAGAGTCATACTCAAACCACTGCACCACACTGGCTCTCATTGGAAAGATAAGGAGGGGAAATTTGTGCTCTGTTTTCTTCGTTGTTGAAAAGCATCAGTTTCTTTGTTTTACAGTACTTAGGGAGGATCCAGCTGTCAAGAATATAAAGTCTTTCCTAAATATTCAAATCTTCTTTGCATCCTGATTTATTAATTCTTAAAGACATATGTCTCACTGATGATGCAATGGGGACAAAGGGAGTTGTAGTTCAACACATTGTGACGTGGTATACTATCATGAAGCATCATTCTTCAGTACCCTGCAAGGAAAATAAATATGGTGGTTAGCAGTCTGAGACAGAGAAACACAGAATTATGAGTTTTGATCCTGTTACTGAAATTACATGAACACCCACAAAGTGTAAAAAAGGGAGGCACTTTTGTTTCCCCATCCCACTCTTTCAATTCAAATCCTCCCTGATATTCTATTTGCAAGTGCTCAGTTGAGAGCTTTCAGATCACTTTTGGATATGAGTATTCCTGTGTAAAATGTACTTCTTTTGACAACAGTTCCTAGAGACCTCCCTGGCCATGCTGCTTTGGGAATTTTGGGAATGCAGTGCTCAAATCTCTGCTCCTCACAAAAACCAACTGTATTTTGGGATCTTCTTATAAGTGTGTGGTGGTGTTGTTTACCTACAAGGCATTTCCAACTTATGGCGACCCTAATGTGAAACTATCATGGGGTTTCTGGCAAGATTTTTTTTTCAGAAGGGGTTTGTCACCATTGCCTTCCTCTGAGGCTGAGAGAGTGAAACTTGCCCAAGGTCTTTCAGTGGGTTTTCATGGCAGAGCAGGGATTTGAACCCTGCTCTCCAGAGCCATAGTCCAATACTCAAAGTACTATACCATGCTGGCTTTCCTTTTTATAGGTATTATACATTTATTTGCAATTGGTAAATAGGCAGCTGGGTTCTATTACATACTCTTCATCTCTTCCAGTGGCAGGGATGGCCCTAATTAATACTCTAAAGCATATTTATTTATTTATTTATACCCCGCCCTTCAGCCCTATAGGCTATCAGAGCGGCTTACAATTATTATTTTAATTAGATGATTCCCTGCCCTCAGGCTTACAATCTAAGAAGACACGACACAAAAGGAGAAGGGAAAGGTGGTGGGAAAGGGGATTAGGTCCAGCAGTTCTTCTCTCCCTCTGAGGCCTGGACCAAGGCAGATGGACTGGAGGGAGGGCTCTGCTTCATTATCTAGGACAGGCCCGATGGAGTTTGGCCTGTCCTTTCACTCCCTCCTAGGCGACCAGATGGTGTAGTCATGAAGGGAGGGCTCTTTCACTTTTTGAACTGCTTTTAAAATGTCCCAATTTCTCTCTCTTCCACCCACTTTTGCCCTTTGTATTTAGCTTATTTCCATTGGTTTAAACTGAGTTCAAAGTGCAAAATTAATTTAACTCAATTAACTCAAGGGCAGGGAGAGAAGAGAGGTAGGGGTGAAATCCTTCCCAGGAGGCTCAAGCAAAAACAAACTGCTGTAGCCTCTCCTAGCTTGTACATTCTTCATCACTGATAATGTTTGCCATCCTGACCATACTCAGATATTGTTTGGTCACATGCGTCCCAGTTTTCACGTGTGAAATGTTGGAAGGTACACGATTACCATCCCATTCTATCTATTCTATTTGAATGGCAGCTAGAGCCCACATGGAATAGTAGTTTGTGCATTGGACTATGACTCTGGAGACTAGGGTTCAATTCCTGCCTTGTCCAACTCTATAAGTCTATGATCCTGAAGGGTTGCACTCCTGGGCTTTACTTCTCCAGAAAAGAATATCTTTTTTGGTCTCTGAGCCTGAAGCTCATCCAGATGGATCATCTATCAAGCCTTGTGACTGGTGAAACTGGCAATCCTGGCATAGAGCTTTTGCTAACAAGCTCCTCTGGACCTGTCTCCACCACCAGCTTTTCTCCTGGGATCTATTCCCCAGCCTAATGCAACCTTTGCAATTTCCCATCTTTACCAATAATTATGTATGGTTGCTTTAGCCCAAGTGAGTTTCCAACAGTTAAAAGGACTTCTTGGATCCTTGGAGATAGCACAACATCTCAAAACGATGGGTACGTTCAGTCTAGGGAAGAGAAAATGGAGAGGTGATTTGATCTTTATATATTTGAAATCTTTATATATCTGAAAGGATATCATGTGGCAGATGGAGCAAACTTGTTTTCTGCTGTGCCAGAGAATAGAACTGCAAACAAATGGATTCAAATCACAAAGAAGGAGATTCTGAATAAACATTAGCAAGAACTTTTTGATGGTAAGATCCATTTGGAAATTTAATAGACTCTCTCTGAAGATGGTGAATTCTCTTTCATTGGAGGCTTTTAACCAAAGGTAAATGGGTGCTGGTGAAACTATGTTTCATCTTTCATATATATTCTGGTCAAATTGTCTTTCCTATTGTATATCCTTGTGGACAAATATATGTTGTTGCTTCAGCCCTATTGAACTTTCTGTAGCTCTTTGTTCCTCAGTGACCAGCAAGGTTGTACTTACAGGGGGTATGTGTGTGCAAAAAAGCAGGCACTGAGTTCTTGAAAATTGTTTACACCTAGGTGAGTTCCTATTCCCTTGGTTAACTTCGTTGTTGTTGTGTGTCTTCAAGTTATTTCTGACTTATGGTGACCCCTAGGCAAAGCTATCATATTGTTTTTCTAGCAAGATTTGTTCAGAGGAAATTTGCCATTGCTTTTCCCTGAGGCTGAGATAGTATGACTTGCTGAAGGTCACCCAGTGTGTTTCTTAGCCAAACTGGGAATCAAACCCTGGTCTCCAGATTTGTAATCCAACACTCACATCATTACACCATGCTAACTCTATATTGGTTGACTTTACCCACCTCTTTTCTTTGGATGCTTAAATTCTATTTTTAAATACTCACCAGAAGTTTTGAGTTATTGCACTGCTAGAAATTTGAAGAATTTGAAGGGCACAATAAAGATGTGTCTTGGCTATATCAAGTGATGGAGGCTGCCATCCCATGCCCTCTTACTTGCAGGGGAAGCTGGAGGCTCCAGTGTTAGTCATGCCCTAATTTTTACTCTGAACATCTACTCAAAGAACTGAACCCTAAAGAGCTGAATAGCCATTTGCCTGCACTGCTTGCCCGCATGGTGAAGAGGTTTGAGCATTTGACTATGACTCTGGACCTCAGGGTTCAAATCCCCGCTTGGCCATGTAAACCCACTGGGTGATCTTGGGTGAGTCACATACAAGGGAAGTCATAGCGAAGAAAGCCCTGTGATAGGGTTACCATAAGTCAAAAACTACTTGAAGACATACAACAACAGCAACAAACACTATTTAACACCATGTAGCATCCAATTCTGGGTTTTTCCCCCCTGTCCCTTGGACAGATTCAGCAAGTGAACCTTTATCTTCTGGTGTTAAAAAAAAAGATGATCTGCTGCTCCTGAAGGCCTCTGGAAGTCGCAATTCACCCTTGTAACTATTTTACTGGGCTTCCTTGCTCTGTTTAATTTTATTTTAATATATATTTTTAAAAGGAGAAATTGGCTTTTGAATACTTCCAGTTTTGTTATCTTTCTTAACTTTGTTTTGGCAATCTTTGCAGCCCCCAGACAGTCTCATGAGCAGAAGTTTAACCCTGAATCTTCTCACTTGTTTCTGAATAATAATGCACTGAAGTGTGCCTCCACACAGTTTTTGTTAGGAAAAAAAATGCTCTGTACCAAAAAACTGAACAAAATATGAGAGAGAAGAATTCTATCCTAGTCTCCTCTTTGATGAGCTACTTTTCTATGTTTTGGAACAGACACACCCACGCCGCAGACTCCCAACCTGGGGGAGTGTATAGCTGGAGGTATAGCTGACAAAACTCAATCTGCTTTCTGTGAGATTTAGGGCAGTGTTCTAGTGGACTAAAAGCTCATTTAGCTGGATTCAGAGGCCAAAGGCTGGTACAGAACAGAGAAACAGCCTCTCCAAATGCCTGAGTGCAGATGGGGGGGGGATATAAATAAATTTTATTATTATTATTTATTATTGCATTGGAATAGTGAGGGGGAGAGAAAGGGGCACTGACACCAAGTACGTGCCAATTGTGCAAGTGTCCTGGCAGTGGTGTTTTGCACCTTTAGATTTCTCAACCAGAGACCTCTTAGGCCTCACTAAACTACAAATCCCAGAATTCCACAGGAGGCAGTCATAATGGTTAAAGTGGAATAATGGCACTATAACAGTTTAGTGTGATACTGACCAATCTCCATCTCTCTTTCTTTCATTCCATCTAACAGGTGCAAAATGGCCTGGAAGAACCAAACAGACCATCCTGAAATTGTCCTTTTGAGCATCTCCAGCCAATTTGAACACAAGAGTTTCTTCTTCCTGCTTTTTCTCTTAGTCTACACGTTGAGCTTTATGGGGAACCTCCTGATTTTTCTCCTCATTCACTTTGATGATTATCTCTTTCATATTCCAATGTACTTCTTCCTTAGCCACCTCTCCCTGGCTGATACCTTCTTTGTTTCCACCACAATGCCTAAGATACTGTCAAATTTGATGTCCCAGACTAAGACCATCTCCTACAGAGGATGTTTGACCCAGATGTATTTCTTCTTGACCTTTGGCAACACCGATAACTTCCTCTTGGCCTGCATGGCCTATGATCGCTACGTGGCCATTTGCCACCCATTACGCTATACCACAGTGATGAGCCACAAATTCTGTCTCTTACTGGTGTCTGGCTCTTGGATCCTTTCTTCTCTCCACTCCTTGCTCTACACGCTTCTGATCTCACGCCTTTCTTTCTGTGCCTCTTGGGAGATTCCATACCTCTTCTGTGATATCTACCCACTTCTGGAGATTTCCTGCTCTGACACAACACTCATAAAGATCCTGGCACAGACAGAAGGTGTGGTGGATATTCTTGGACCCTTTGCCCTCATTGTGACTTCCTATGCATGCATATTCTATGCTGTCGTGAAAGTCCCAAAGTCTACTGGTCAGCGCAAGGCCTTCTCTACCTGTGGCTCTCACCTGGCTATTGTAGTCTTGTTCTACGGTGCCATCAGCTGCCTCTATTTCCAGCCGGCCTCTTCTTATTCAGCCCAGAAAGGAACCTTCATCTCTCTCTTGTATGCGGTTTTGACTCCAATGCTTAATCCTTTCATCTACAGCCTGAGGAACCATGACATCAAGGCCTCCATGGCAAGACTGCTTGGCAAGTTCATAGGTGTTTTGCGGAAGTGAGATTGAAAAACAGAGGGTGATGGAGAGGAGAAAGAAGATGATGGAGCAGATAGGAAGGCAGACATTAATGAGGAAGAAGAGGCCTTTCTGATAGCTGCTCCCAAGCTGTGGAACTCCCTTCCTGGTGAGGCAAGGCTGTCTTCCTTCTATGTTGTCCTTCTGATGGCAAAGATATTTTTATTTAGGCTGGCGTTTGGATAATTGACTAGCTGCAGAGAAAAGGACTTTCCAATAGTTGATGCTGTATTTTTTAATTGATGTGGTTATAAATTTATCTTTTAGTGTTTTAACCTATGTTTAATTGTCTTTTAACATTATAACATGGTGTGTTTTATCTGTACTCACCCTTAATCTTGCTATAGAATACAAGGAGTTAGCTGTGTTAGACTGTGTTGTCCTATTACAGTGATACTTTTCAGAACTCCAACATGCTTTGCATTTCCATTACTTTTCATGCTCACACACACACACACACACACACACACTCAATTTAGATATGTACTTATGTCTGTCCAAAGAGCATTCACATCTGATGAAGTGGATTGGAATCTGCAAAAGCTTATGCTAGAACTTTCTGCTTTGCATTTACTCTCAGATGTGCTACTGGGTTCAATTATGTTTTTAAAAATCTTATCATGTTTTGAAGATCTTGCTAATCTCAGATTGCCTTGAGCCTCACTTTTAGGAAGAAAGTAATCTTAGATCCAATTAAACAAAGGAAAATGGAAGGGAGGGGGAGAAAAGAAAGAAAGAAACTTCATGTCAGACTTTTATACATATGAGACGTGATCTGTTATGTTCTCATCCACCAATGATTTGTTGTTGTTAATTGTCATCAAGTCAACTCAGATTTAGGTCTAATCTTCACTGCAGAATTAATGCAATTTGACATTGCTTTATTGCATGGGGTAAAGTCAGAAAAGCTAAAGCGCAGAATGAACTCAGGCTTGCTAGAGAGGTTAAGAACAATAAAAAGGGCTTTTTTGGATATGTCCGCAGCAAGAGGAAGAAGAAGGAAACGGTAGGGCCACTGCGTGGAGAAGATGGCAAAATGCTAACAGGGGACAGAGAAAAGGCAGAATTACTCAACACCTTCTTTGCCTCAGTCTTCTCAGAAAAGGCAAAGGGTGCTCAACCTGAGGATAATGGAGCAGAGAACAGAATTGGGGAATTTCAGCACAGAATAAGTAAAGAGATAGTAGAGGAACACCTTGTTAATCTAAATGAATTTAAGTCTCCGGGACCAGATGAACTCCATCCAAGGGTATTAAAAGAACTGGCAAAAGTAATATCAGAGCCATTGGCAATCATATTTGAAAACTCCTGGAGAACAGGAGAGATCCCAGCAGACTGGCGAAGGGCAAACGTTGTCCCCATCTTCAAAAAGGGGAAAAAAGAGGATCCCAACAATTATCGTCCAGTTAGTCTGACATCAGTTCTAGGAAAGATTCTGGAGCAGATCATTAAACAGAGAGTCTGTGAACATCTAGATGGTAATGCCATAATCACAAAAACTCAACACGGGTTTCAGAGAAACAAGTCATGCCAGACAAATCTAATCTCTTTCTTTGATAAAATTACCAGCTTGGTAGATGAAGGGAATGCTGTGGATATAGTATATCTTGATTTCAGTAAGGCCTTTGACAAGGTTCCCCATGACATTCTTGCAAACAAGCTTGTAAAATGTGGGCTAGACAAAGGAACTGTTAAATGGATCTGTAATTGGTTGAATGGCCGAACCCAAAGGGTGCTCAACAATGGCTCCTTTTCATCCTGGAGAGAAGTGACCAGTGGGGTCCCACAGGGCTCTGTCCTCGGCCCAGTGCTATTCAACATCTTTATCAATGACCTGGATGACAGAATTGGGAGCATACTTATCAAATTTGCAGATGACACCAAATTAGGGGGAATAGCTAATACCCCAGAGGACAGGATCAAGATTCAAAATGACCTGAATAGACTAGAAAGCTGGGCCAAAGCTAACAAAATGAAATTCAATACAGAGAAATGTAAGGTATTGCACTTAGGGCGGAAAAATAAAATGCACAGATATAGGATGGGTGACACCTGGCTGAATGAAACTACGTGTGAAAGGGATCTAGGAGTCCAAGTAGACCACAAGTTGAACATGAGTCAACAGTGTGATGCGGCAGCTAAAAAGGCCAATGCTATTTTGGGCTGCATTAATAGAAGTATAGTGTCTAGATCAAGAGAAGTAATAGTGCCACTGTATTCTGCTTTGGTCAGGCCCCACCTAGAATATTGTGTCCAGTTCTGGGCGCCACAATTCAGAAAGGACATTGAGAAACTGGAGTGTGTCCAAAGGAGGGCGACAAAAATGGTGAAGGGTCTGGAAACCATGCCCTATGAGGAACGACTTAGGGAGCTGGGGATGTTTAGCCTGGAGAAAAGAAGGTTAAGAGGTGATATGATAGCCCTGTTTAAATATTTGAAAGGATGTCATATTGAGGAGGGAGCAAGCTTGTTTTCTGCTGCTCCAGAGAACAGGACCCGGAACAATGGATGCAAGATACAGGAAAAGAGATTCCACCTGAACATTAGGAAGAACTTCCTGACAGTAAGGGCTGTTCGACAGTGGAACGCACTTCCTCGGAAGGTGATAGAGTCTCCTTCCTTGGAGGTCTTTAAACAGAGGCTGGATGGCCATCTGTCGGGGGTGCTTTGATTTGGATTTCCTGCATAGCAGGGGGTTGGACTGGATGGCCCTAGTGGTCTCTTCCAACTCTATGATTCTATGATTCTATGATTCTATGAAAAGAAAGCAGAAACAGAGCAGAAGAACAGTGGCTTTCTCTGTGCCTCTTTGCATACTGTCATAGCACTTAGATTCTCTTCCCAGGATGACTATCATCATATTTTTTTGTTGCACTGGAAAAATTGATTTGGCAAAAGGCATATTGTCTCCCTTACGAAGAGAACTGAAATGGTATCCCGATTTGTGGAGAGGCATACAGAATGCCGTTGCTGCTCTCCCATTCTGTTTCAGTTTTCTTTTCACATGCAATAAGGCTCATAGTTTTGTGAGATATTTCGCCTTCTCTGTCAGAGAGCTCTCGTGTCCTAACACACTACAAATCCCAGAATTCCATAGCACTAAGCCATGGCAGTTAAAGTGGTGTCAAATTGCATTATTTTTGCTGTACAGATTAGATCTTAGTTCACGCTACGAATGAGAGACCTCCAAGTTATGCTTTTATCAACAGCCCTGTTCAAGTCTTGCAAACTCAAGGTGAAAATGCCTTAGAAGAAGCCAGAGTATAAGGACCACCTTAGAATCATAGAATCATAGAATCATAGAGTTGGAAGAGACCACAAGGGCCATCTAGTCCAACCCCCTGCCGTGCAGGAACTCCCAGTCAAAGCATCCCTGACAGATGACCATCCAGCCTCTGTTTAAAGGCCTACAAGGAAGGAGACTCCACTACGCTCCGAGGGAGTGTGTTCCACTGTCGAACAGCCCTTACTTATATACTTGCTGTGGCTACTATGGAAAGCTGCATTTGTCATTATATTTAAACTTCTTAACAGTCACTTTCCAAGCTCTCTCAATGAGTTCATTTACTTTTTATGCTAGGAGCAGGTTATTTTTCACAAATATGGGGGGAACCAGACAAATGTGCAGCCGCCCCGATTGTGTCTTGTAGAGTGGCGGGATATAAATATATTATTATTATTATCTTCTAGTAGGGTTTTCTGCTCCTGGAAACTTCTGGGCAGTTGTGAAGACTACCAAAAATGCCAAAAGCAAAAACAAACAAACAAAAACAAACAAAAACAACAAAAACAAAAAACAAAAAAAGTGAAAATGGTTAAAAGTCTACTTCTGGTTTGAAAAAAATGAATAATCCTTGATGTTAAACAATGTGGGAGACCCTTCAACCTATGTCAAAGGCAAATTACCCCCAGGAAAGAAAATTCACCCTCGTTTTTGCCAGAAAAACATGGGTCCACAAAATCAGGGTTGACTGATTGGCAGAAAAACAGTTTTGGGAGCACATCTGCCCTATAGCCAAATGCCGTCTACTCCATACCATTGTTAATGCTGCATAGGAATGATGGGAGTTGTAGTCCAGCACCTCCCACCCTTCACTCACAGCCTGCGGAATCATGAAATAAAGGCAGTTCTGATGAAACTTTCTGGCAGGATCAGAGCTTTTCCTTGGGAAGTGAGAACTTAGACAAGAGGGGTAGGTTTCCCTGATGGTAACTGCAGTAGTGATATCTTGCAATTCCATTGGGGAAAAACAATATTCAACTCTACTGATTGCACACTTGATTTTTAAAAACATACAAATAAAAATGCAAAACAGTATCTTCCTCATTCTATTTAAATTCATATTATGGTGGCCTTGATTATTTTTTCTTCCTCAGCGAGGCACAAAGCCTTCTCCACCTGCAACTCACCATTGGGATCTATTTTTTGTCCACATGGAGGGAGAATGCTCATGTGACTCCTTAAGCTTAGATTTGTGCTTAAGTTAGATAATAGCATCCTAGGAGCTAGTTAAACTGCCTGTAGACACTCCCTAGGGAGCTTAAGTGTTGATCTTTAGGCAATATCTCTGGATAACAGCCACAGATGCTGGTGAAACATCAGGAATAAACTCTTCTAGAACATGGCCACATAGCCCGGAAAACCCACAAAAAATCAAGGATCTACTTAGACACCCAAACAGAGCAGCCCTCCCTGGCTTTGCCCCTCTTCCATTTTGACTGGTGCTTGTATTCTATGCTAGAAGATCCATTTTGGGCTGCAGCTGTGGATACAGGTAGGGACAGGGAGAGGTTCAGTGCCTACATGTATCTTTAGTATTTCCATATATATTGTTTGACTGTTTTACTACATTATACCAATGGAAAGTGTAAACATTGTCTAGGATCTAGAATCTGACATTTCCTTTGCTCAATAGGGTGGTAAGAGTTGCCTCCTTTGCATGCTCTGCTGCATGTGGAACATTTGACAGCATCTCCATTGTCCTTGCTTGAAGCCCAGGAATTAGCCATTCCATTGTGGACTTCTTAGCTCCAGGTATTTCCTCCCTGAACTCTTCTGCTGCTGTTCCCCTCCCCCCCCCCCAATTCAATCCTTATCTTCTCTTTCTTTTGTCTACGTTTAAGATAGCTCAAACCTTCAAGTCTGTTTTTCTTTTCCACTAACCACTTTCTTCCTAATGCATGCTCTCTTCCATTTTCAGTCATGTTCCTTCTGAAAAGCTAGAATTATCTAGTGGGTAATGTTTTAGACTAAGGCTATGAAACTTTGGGTTCAAATCCCAAGAAATGTTCTTGCTTTACTTTGTGAAGCATCACCTACATTTGTGGGGCTAAAACAAAACAAAACAATCCCCACTCATCCATCCATCCATTTCACAGAGTGACTGGGGTCAGTTGCTCCCTACATCTCCATCCAACTTACCTCACTAGTTTGTTGTGAGAATATAATGGCGAGAAGTAGTTAGCTTTGTTGGATGACATGTGGGATGTTTCCACCTTTCTTTTCTGATTCACCTCTTCTGATGGCCTTCCCTGGAAATAGGATTTAGTTTCCTAATGCAAAGCTCAAGAACCAGTTCCCATGCTAGAGATTGTCCTTGGAAGAGATGAATACTCATGGACTCTGTAACAAGGTGAGGTTGGCTGGGAGGGCTTGAATTCATCCTTAAAGCAGGCTTGAGAGACTGTGACCCCCTTCCAAAATGACCGGGCAAAATTGGACAACCAAGACTCCTATGTAGTTTAGCATCCACCAGCATGATCAACCAGAAAGATAGTAAATAATTGAGCACTATTAAATATTAAGACACTTATTGTGGTTAAATGTGATTGTGCTTTCTAGTTGTTTATTGGCTTATGACAACCCCAAGAATTTCTTAGGGATTTCTTAGGCAAGGAATACTCAGAGGTGGTTTTGGCAGTTGTGTCTTATTTCAGAACTTTCCACAACTACACATTGGAGAGCTCAGTTGAATAACAAAGATATATGAGAGGTAAAAATGTCCCCAGGAGGAAGCACAGAAACAAAGCTAGATTCTGTGCATGTACTCAATGTCCATCGGCCTTCGTGATCAGATATAGCATCTAAGTAAGTGTGATGGATGTATTACCAAGGCCAAATCAATATTGGTTTGTGTGTGTGTGTGTGATAAAAAAGAAGAAGAAGAAGAAGAAGAAGAAGAAGAAGAAGAAGAAGAAGAAGAGAAGCTGCTAAACCCTTCCCTTCTTTCTCTTTAATTTTCTACTGTCTAGAAGTCCCTTCTTCCCAGGGCGTTACTTTGGCTGGGGCTGGCTGGGAGTGAGATTTTTATGGATGTGAATATTCATGTAAGATGGCTTC